>JACEVL010001647.1:0-25665 GCA_020284085.1 Aporrectodea caliginosa
CTACAAAGATCACTTTCAAGCTTCAATGAAGGACTCTTGGACACTATAAAACACAGAAAGAAACGACTGAACTGAATGGGACACGTGGCCTGAATTAATAGTGATAGAAGAGCCAACCAGGTAATCAACTGGACTCCGGAGGGGAAGCACGGGTGAGGAAGGCCAAGAAAGAACTGGATGGGAACTGTTCGAGGACCTGAGATGCCTGGAGATGACGGTGGAGGATGCTTGGTCGATTGATTTTGGACAGTTTGTTTCTTTCAGCATTTAGTTGGCCGAAACTACCTCATCGATGGCAGAGAAAGACGCTGATATTGAAAAGAAGTTTAATACGATTTCACAGGTGAAGAAGCATTTCCTTCAAACGATCCATGAGTCGCCAATATCAGTCATCTCCACGTTTCTATAACTGGAAAATCTCTGCAGATAATTGGAGATTTGTGAATATTTAGATGAACCATTGAGAGACAATTTGAAGTTGATATAAACTTTGGCAAAATAGATATACGTTTAATGTACGAAGACATTTATATAGCACCTTTAGTGGACCTTCAAGAAATGCTGCTCATTACGTGACTATGTTATTGATCTAAATGGGTGTGACCTAAAGTAACGAGATTATCTCTAAATTAAATTAAGCTTCCCAAGTGGGAGCATGGGAAAGGCTGTTTGATATCAAATCTAATGATTATTAATTTTGGAGCATCCGATGAACTTACCCGGCGTAAATATTGATGGCTGATTTTCGTTGTGCAGTTAGTAAAAATTAGTCGCACATATCAGCTGCAAAAGGAAGAGGCGGAAATGAAAATGATTGAGTTGAAAGCGACTTTCTTGAAGACAGCAGAGACCACAGAACTTTCACTTACGAAGCAGCAACTGTACACAGGGTCTGCATTCCGTAAATCATATCACATATATCAGCTGCAAAAGGAAGAGGCGGATAAGAAAGTGAATGAACTGAAAGCGACTTTCTTGGAGGCAGCGGAGACCACAGAACTTTCGCTTACGAAGCAGCAACACAGGGTCTGCATTCCGTAAATCATGCCGGCAATCAAACATGTTGATTTCGTAAATATCACTTCTTAGTCAAATTAATGGATTCCCTATATCACGTTGTCTTAATCATACATCTGGATTCCCTAAACCACGTCGTCTTAATCATTTATCTGGATTCCATACATCTCCAATCTCTTCTGGCTTTGGAACCCTGTTGATCTTGAACAAATTTTTATGGAACCACGACCTAAACAGAACATTCTGGTATTCTGTTTTTAAACCATGATTGGAGTATATACAGTTTTTAGCGATAAAAATTACGGATAGATTAGTAATAATTTTAAATGAAATTTTCCGACAGGACCTTTGTCTTCACCTTGGAGTCTGATTTATAATATAAGAACGCATTCAAAGAATATTTTTATCCAATTTACTCATGGAACCCTTGTCTTCCCCTCATGTAACCAATTTGGAAAATGCTGCCATAAATCATTCCTTATTAGTTGGAAAGCTTACAGCACAATTTTGGAAGATCAGAGTAAAAGTGCTGTTATAGCTTTTTATTTTATGAAACCCATATTGGGAGGTTGGCCATAAAAGGAACTCTAAGAGTCTCCCCCAAACTGATCAATGTTTGTTGGAACACAGTTGACTGTCTTGCAGCAGTCGAGAAGACACGTGACCGCCAATGGAGTAGTAAACACGGAGTTCGGTCTGGTGAAGATTATAACTAAATTCGACGAAATATTCCGGTTTAGCAACTTGTATCTCGATATACTTTTCATATAAACGGAAATTCTTCGCTTCGACATAAACCTAAGGATTATTATGGATAACTATGCCTAAAAAAGAGTCGTCAAAGACTGAGTCAAAGATTGACAGAGACGAGCTGATAGAGGCCCTAAAAGATGGGCGTGTCATCGAAGCGCTTACCAAAAGCCTCATAATATCGCCAAAGCCTATCGTGGCAAACATCGTCCGCGCTGAAATCGAGGTGGCTTTTAACCAACGTTTAGAAAATATGGTGGGAAACTTGGTGGACACACGACTCAAAGCTTTTGGAGAGGAGGTATCGGCGCTTGGGAAGGAGGTATCGGATCTTAAGATTGAAAACAACTCACTCAAAGAAAGACAAAATCAACAAGAAATGTACGCCTGGGCGGATAACCTTCTATTCTACGGTCTACCCGAGAAGCCTACCATATATTCAAGCCAGGAGGAAGGAAGAGGTGAGTCGAGGATGGAGGATAACTGTACCACCTGTGATCTGGTGGTTGAATTTTGTAGCAAAGGCTGGGAATTGTCATCGAAAAACGTGACATCTCGACCGCACATCGCCTTCCCCTTGCAAGGCCGATTCGACTAGACCAATTATTGTTCGCTTTGCCGCGCGTCGCACTCGGGATGAGGTGTACAGGGCCCGTCATACACTCCGCCAGACCCAGGGATCCATTGATTACCCTAACCCAGCCGTCTTCATCAATGAACATCTGACTAAAAATCGCGATTTAAAACTGCACTGGAGGGAACTGTGCTGGTTACCATGCAATAAAATGAAAATTTTGATTGCTGTGGTCGGCCCATCCTCGTGGAACAAGCTGCCTAGCAACCTGCGACATAAGCTTGCAGTTGGAGGGTTGATTGCATATATTGGTCTTGTGGGTGCTGACACATCTAGTTTTGTAGATGTGCCTTGTTATTACTGAGCTGCTACGTACTTTAAAAGAGGAGAAACTTGAAAATGCACAGCTGAAAGTGGACATGAACAACTTGCATCAGGTGTGATAAACAAATCATCTTCAGTGCCATTGTTGTACGTAGGGCTTCAGTCGCTGTTGGCTAATCAGTTAAACTAAACTGCAGGACCAAAATCACGATTTAAAACTGCACTGGAGGGAACTGCGCTGGTTACCATTTAATAGCGTATTGAGATTAAGATTTTGATGCTTAAGTGTAATTGTCTGGCAGGTTGGACTCCTTGTCCCAAGAATCTTTGCATTTCATTATCTTCCCTGGTCGCAGATTTCTCTGCTCAGCAATGCTAGGTGACTTCATTGTTCCACTGTCTCGGACTTCCACTGTGAAGCATGGAATATTTTTGCTGTGGTCGGTCCATCCTCGTCGAACAAGCTGCCTAGAAACCTGCGACATAAGCTTCATGAAAATCGATACAGCTTGTCGTTAAGGTGGTAAAGTTGAATCGACTTGAGTTTGTTTGATGTGGTGGTGAGTGGATGAAGTTGGAGGGTTGATTGCACATATTGGTCTTGTGGGTGCTGACACATCTAGTTTTGTAGATGTGCGTGGTTTTTACTGAACTCTTGCGGACTCTAAAATACGAGAAATTGGAAAATTCGAAGCTGAAATCGGATTTGAACAACTTACATCAGCTGTGATAAACAAATCATCTTCAGTTCCATTGTTGTACGTAGGGCTTCAGTCGTTTTCAGTTGATTAAGTTGGAGGGTTGATTGCATATATTGGTCTTGTGGGTGCTGACACATCTAGTTTTGTAGATGTGCGTGGTTTTTACTGAACTCCTGCGGACTCTAAAAGACGAGAAATTGGAAAATTCGAAGATGAAATCAGACTTGAACAACTTACATCAGGTGTTATAAACAAATCATCTTCAGTGCCATGGTGGTACGTAGGGTTTCAGTCGTTTTCAGTTGATGAAGTTGGAGGGTTGATTGCATATATTGGTCTTGTGGGTGCTGACACATCTAGTTTTGTAGATGTGCGTGGTTTTTACTGAACTCCTGCGGACTGTAAAAGACGAGAATTTGGAAAATTCGAAGCTGAAATCAGACTTGAACAACTTACATCAGGTGTTATAAACAAATCATCTTCAGTGCTATTGTGGTACCTAGGGCTTCAGTCGCTGTTGGCTAATCAGTTAAACTAAACTGCCTGGACCAAAATCGCACTTTTAAAATGAGGGCACTTTGTTCGATGTGGTGGCGAGTGCATGAAGGTGGACGGTTGATTGCGTTATTGGAGAAGGAGAGGTTTCTTAACAGCCAACTGAAAGCAGACATCGATAACTTGCATCAGGTGTGATAAACAAATCATCTTCAGTGCCATTGTTGTACGTAGGGCTTCAGTCGCTGTTGACTAATCAGTAAAACTAAACTGCAGGACCGAAATCACGATTTAAAACTGCACTGGAGGGAACTGTTCTGGTTACCATTTAATAGCGTATTAAGATTAAGATTTTGATGCTTAAGTATAATTGTCTGGCAGGTTGGACTCCTTGTCCCAAGGATCTTTGCATTTCAGCATCTTACCCGGTCGCATATTTCTCTGCTCAGCAATGCAAGGTGACTTCGTTGTTCCACTGTCTCGGACTTCCACTGTGAAGCATGGAAAATTTTTGCTGTGGTCGGTCCTCGTGGAACAAGCTGCCTAGCAACCTGCGACATGAGCTTCTCAACCTCTTTGCCTCTATTCCACAACAATTGAAGATGATTCTATTCGATCTTGGTTTCATTGTGTTAGGTCGGGAGCATCTCTGATGAGTCTCTCCTGAAGTGGCGCTATATAAATTCGCAATTACATTCATTCATTCAGAGCATTTATATAGCGCCCCTTCAAGAAGCTACTTGGAAGCTACCATTGGATAGAATGAGATATTGAATCCATCACAGCATAAATCAATGGATTAGGATTGGGAAACTGGAATTTCTGGAGTTAGAGATATTTTGATGATGCGCTGCTGATGTCGGTCTGTGATGTGGCTGTTAAATTGGTTTTTTTGGCAGGTGGTAGAAGAGAGACAGCTTGTTATTCCGAAACAGAAGACGAACATTGATCAACTAACAGTACAGATGGACACCTATCGACTGGTACGGAGGATACTGATCAGCTTAACCAATACGGATGAAATGCTTCTTCTTTTGGTTCTCTGCCTTGCTAGGCAGGTTCGTATGTCCAATTTCGCCATTCATCACGTTTTCTGGCTCTTTCCTTCAGTTTGCTGTAGTCCTCCATCATCGAGTCCAACAACATCATTCTCGGTCTTCCTCGTGTCTTCTTCCCCTCCATTCTTCCCTCAATTATAATTCTTAGAAGGGAGTCTCCCCTCATGATGTGGCCCATCCATTTTCTTTGATGAAATGCTATCTTCTGTTAAATAATTAGGATATCCTCAGCTGCTTAAGTCTGTTTTAATAATAATAATAATAATAATAATAATAATAATAATAATAATAAGACGATTTTATAGCGCCATAGCTCAGCCGAGGTCAATGGAAAGGGCGCTGTACATGAGTTCAACATGTAAAACTAAACTGTAGCTTGAAAAAACCATAATAATTCGTTTGAGCTTCGTCTCACGAAAGAGGTTGAGCAAAACGTGACAGCAGAGTTGGAAAGGATGAAGAGGAAGGAACTGAAAAGAACTCACGTTTCACAACTGCAGGTGCAACGAAACAGATTGATTCACAGATTGATTCACAGTTTGCTCTGTTTGATTGACAGTTTTACTCCATTAGACACAACTGAATAAGCAGACATAGACAAGAGCTGAAGGAGGAACGCAACAAAGTGGAGCAAGAGAAGAACAGGATGGCAGAAGAGAACGACAAATTACTGAATCATCTGACAGAAGAAAACAGAAGAAAACAGACGTTTGAAAGAGGAACGCAACAAAGTGGAGCAAGAGAAGAACAGGGTGGCAGAGGAGAACGACAAATTACTGAATCATCTGACAGAAGAAAACAGAGGTTTGAAGGAGGAACGCAACAAAGTGGAGCAAGAGAAGAACAGGGTGGCAGAACTGCAAATTTGATCTTTGGTGTTCCCCAGGGCTCCATTCTTGGCCCACTGCTTTTCATCCTCTACACATCTAACATCGCCCAAATTGCACTATGTTGTGGTATTTCAATCCATATTTATGCTGATGACACCCAACTATATATAAAACTTTCGACCACTAACATTGATAACTCAAAAACCAGACTCATTGTTTGCTTCCATCAGATACAGACTTGAGGCGCATGGATGCACGGAATTGATATGGTATGACCGTCGATCCAGAACACATCTTGACTTGAAAACTCTCTCTGTGCAACATGGTCGGGAAGACTGCTTCATAGAGTGGGTCCAGTGATAAAAATTAAGATTACGTGGTTGTTTGGTTGATTGATTTTGGACAGGTTGTTTCTTTCAGCATTCAGTTGGCCAAAATGAACTCATCGATGGCAGAGAAAGACGCCGATGTTGAGGAGAAGTTTAAACAATTTCTCAGGTGAAGAAGCATTTCCTTCAAACGATCCATGAGTCGCCAATATCAGTCATCTCCACGTTTCTATAACTGGAAATATCTCTGCAGATAATTGGAGATTTGTAAAAATGTAGATGAACCAGAGAGACAATTTGAAGTTGATATAAACTTTGGCAAAATAGATATACGTGTAATGTACGAAGACATTTATATAGCACCTTTATAGGATCTCCCCGAAATGCTGCGAATTACGTGACTATGTAATTGATCTAAATGGGTGTGACCTTAAGTAACCAGATTATGTCTAAATTAAAGGAAGCTTTCCCAAGTGGGGCATGTGAACGGCTGTATATTAATTCAAATGATTATTAATTTCTGAGCATCCGATGAACTTAACCCGATGTAACTATTGATGGCTGATTTCGTTGTGCAGCTGGAGAAGATTGGGCGTCAATTCCAGGCACAGATGGAAGAGACAACAAAAGAACTACAGGAACTAAAGGCCAAGGGAGATAGTGCAGCGACTACGGCGACGAGTGACGAGCTTGACAAGATTAAGCAGGTGAGAGTTAATGACCGATGTATTGTGTTGTCTAAGAACTAGATATTTGTCTGTCCTAAGGTGGTTGAAAAAAATTTGAAAATCATTCCTCGGGCCACATGTCCGCCTGAACTTAACATTGACTTCTATGTGATGGTTAGCGATATGAGTCCGGTGTGATTACGACCTTCGTAATGTATAGGATTTTAGCAGTGTCGCCTACCGAAATGAACCGAGTCAAATTACCGTAATGGGAAAAGTTCACTTCTTGAAGGACTTAGGACATTTGTGTTCATTTATATTGTTAATTAGTTGTGAATTTTTAAAGCAATGTTTGAATGATTTGAAGTTGAGTCCAAACTTGTGAAGGCAAATAGAGTTGACTTTGTTTGTGAACTTCTGTTGTCTCTTGGTATGTGTACTGGTCATGATTGTGTTTTCAGAATGCTTTCTTAAAAGCATCTGATCTGTCTGAACAGCTGCTATGCCTTGTTTTGGATTGTGCCTTATCCTACACAAGACCAGTTTCCTTTGTGATTTGAACCGGAGTTGCTTTGCTACAGTAGAGTGTGCTAGTTAAAGTCATTGTGGTCTGTCTCTTTAGTTTCTCTGAAATATGAATAAATATGATACTGTAATTGGACGTTAGATTATTATGCTGTTTGCTTTGTCTTGAACTGCATGTAGAGTTAGACTGTTTCTATTATTGCATCATTCTTTTGCTATTATTTCTGTTTTGTTTGCATTGTTTGTAAAGTGTGGGCTTTTGTCTCACGTTAACAAAGAAGATTGGTCAGCAGTTTCAGGTGAAGATGGCAGATACGACGAAGGACCTAGAAGAACTAAAGGCAAAGGCAGATGTCACAGAAACTACTGTGATGAGTGAGAAACTGAAGCAGGCAGAACAGTAACGGATCCAGATCCATCAACGACTGCATGAAAGAATCACCTGCAAGACTTGACCACACGATCAAACAAGATTACCCGCTAGGCTCGACCTGCTTCCTGGCTTGTGGTTGGATTCAAACTGATCATGAAGAAATGTAGGAATCAAGGAGAGTGGCCTTTTTGGCTCTGACAGATATAACATTCAATGGGTTGTAAGATTACGTGGTTGTTTGGTTGATTGATTTTGGACAGGTTGTTTCTTTCAGCATTCAGTTGGCCGAAATGAACTCATCGATGGCAGAGAAAGACGCCGACATAGAGGAGAAATTTAAAACAATTTCTCAGGTGAAGAAGCATTTCCTTCAAACGATCCATGAGTCGCCAATATCAGTCATCTCCACGTTTCTATAACTGGAAATATCTCTGTAGATAATTGGAGATTTGTAAAAAATTTAGATGAACCAGAGAGACAATTTGAAGTTGATATAAACTTTGGCAAAATATATATGCGTGTAATGTATGAAGACATTTATATAGCACCTTTCAAGGACCTTCCAGAAATGCTGCTAATTACGTTACTATGTAATTGATCTAAATGGGTGTGCCCTTAAGTAACCAGATTATGTCTAAATTAAAGGAAGCTTTCCCAAGTGGGGCATGGGAAAGGCCGTATGATATTAATTCTAATGATTATTAATTTATGAGCATCTGATGAACTTGACCCGATGTAACTATTGATGGCTGATTTTCGTTGTGCAGCTGGTCAAGATTGGTCGCCAGTTTCAGGTGAAAATGGAAGAGACGACGAAGGAATTGGAAGAACTAAAGGTCAAGGAAGATGTTCCAGCGACTACGAAGACGAGTAACCAGCTGGACAAAATGAAACAGGTGAGAGTTAATAAGGACTTATGACATTTGTGTTCATTTATATTGTTAATTAGTTGTGAACTTTTTAAAGCAATGTTTGAATGATTTGAAGTTGAGTCCAAACTTGTGAAAGCAAATATAGTTGACTTTGTTTGTGAACTTCTGTTGTCTCTTGGTATGTGTACTGGTCATGATTGTGTTTTCAGAATGCTTTCTTAAAAGCATCTGATCTGTCTGAACAGCTGCTATGCCTTGTTTTGGATTGTGCCTTAGCCTACGCAAGACTAGTTTCCTTTGTGATTTGAACCGGAGTTGCTTTGCTACAGTAGAGTGTGCTAGTTAAAGTCATTGTGGTCTTTCTCTTTAGTTTCCTTGAAATATGAAAAAAAATGATACTGTAATTGAAAGTTATATTATTATTATGCTGTTTGTTTTGACTTTAACTGCATGTAAAGTTAGACAGTTTCTATTATTGCATCATTATTTTGCTATTGTTTGTGTTTTGTTTGCATGGTTTGTAAAGTGTGGGCTTTTGTCTCACGTTAGCAAAGATGACTGAAGAAAATTGTGGTACTGCATGAACATGAGACTGATATGGGATTTGCAGGCGCTGTCGAAGGTGGAGGAGGAGAAGGGGGCGATGTCCGAAGAGAAGGAGAAAGTCCAAAGAATTCCACAACCTCACCGAATCGCACAATTGTATGAAGGACGAACTGTCGAAGGCGGAGGAGGAGAAGAGGACGATGTTTGAAGAGAAGGAGAAAGTCCTCAAAGAATTCCAGAACCTCACCGAATCGCACAGTTGTATGAAGGACGAACTGTCGAAGGCGGAGGAGGAGAAGAGGACGATGTTTGAAGAGAAGGAGAAAGTCCTCAAAGAATTCCAGAACCTCACCGAATCGCACAGTTGTATGAAGGACGAACTGTCGAAGGCGGAGGAGGAGAAGAGGACGATGTTTGAAGAGAAGGAGAAAGTCCTCAAAGAATTCCAGAACCTCACCGAATCGCACAATTGTATGAAGGACGAACTGTCGAAGGCGGAGGAGGAGAAGAGGACGATGTTTGAAGAGAAGGAGAAAGTCCTCAAAGAATTCCAGAACCTCACCGAATCGCACAGTTGTATGAAGGACGAACTGTCGAAGGCGGAGGAGGAGAAGAGGACGATGTTTGAAGAGAAGGAGAAAGTCCTCAAAGAATTCCAGAACCTCACCGAATCGCACAATTGTATGAAGGACGAACTGTCGAAGGCGGAGGAGGAGAAGAGGACGATGTTTGAAGAGAAGGAGAAAGTCCTCAAAGAATTCCAGAACCTCACCGAATCGCACAATTGTATGAAGGACGAACTGTCGAAGGCGGAGGAGGAGAAGAGGACGATGTTTGAAGAGAAGGAGAAAGTCCTCAAAGAATTCCAGAACCTCACCGAATCGCACAATTGTATGAAGGACGAACTGTCGAAGGCGGAGGAGGAGAAGAGGACGACGTTTGAAGAGAAGGAGAAAGTCCTCAAAGAATTCCAGAACCTCACCGAATCGTACAATTGTATGAAGGACGAACTGTCGAAGGCGGAGGAGGAGAAGAGGACGATGTTTGAAGAGAAGGAGAAAGTCCTCAAAGAATTCCAGAACCTCACCGAATCGTACAATTGTATGAAGGACGAACTGTCGAAGGCGGAGGAGGAGGAGAGGACGATGTCCGAAGAGAAGGAGAAAGTGATCGATGATTTCCAGCACCTCACAGAATCGCACAATTGTCTGAAGGAAGAACTGTCGAAGGCGGAGTAAAGAGGACAATGTCCGAAGAGAAGGACAAAGCGATCGATGAATTCAAGCACCTGACAGAAGCACATAGTTGTCTGACGGAAGAGCTGTCGAAGGCAGAGAAGACGACAATGTCCGAAAAGAAGGACAAAGTGATCGATGAATTCAAGCACCCGACAGAAGCACATAGTTTTCTGACGGAAGAGCTGTCGAAGGCATCGGAAGAGAAAAACTGTTATTTGGTTTATGGAGGAGTTAATTTAGATAATAGATGTGGTTTTGATGGTTAAGTTATGGATCGAAAGAGTTAGAGATATTTCTCTTTCTGTTCATTTGTATGTTATCGTTTGGCATTTGATTCAAGGGAGATATTACGTCGAAGCGAAACGCTCAGCTAGAGGATACCGCTCGTATTACTGCCCTGGCGAAAAAGCTCTGTAAGTTTCACAACTTGTTGCTTTATTCTAGCTGCCAGACGGTTTTGCTGTTCTTGTACTTACTACACCAGTTGCTTGAAGGTGTTATTATTATTATTTTGAAGTATTTGTTAAGTGGTGCTATCTAAGTAAGGATCAATCATCAGTCGATGGTTCTAAGTAAATTCATTCATTCATTCATTTCAGAGATTTATAAAGCTCCCCTTCAAGATTATCTACTCAGAAGCGCTCCCGACTCAACCCCGGCTAAAGAGAACAGTCTTCAGGTTAGAGAAGAATGTGGCCGCAAGGGCTCTATGCATTAGGCGTAGATCCACAGGGAGCTCATTCCAGATTGCAGGGCCAGCAACAGAAAAGGCACGGCGCTGCATAATAGAGGTCCGTGACCGGGGAACAAGAAGCTCAACCTGCTTAGAGGAGCGGAGAGAACCACGGCGCTGGACGCTCAGGGTGGAGCAGCAGAGCTCCTGTAAGTAAACAGGGGCCACACCCGCGAGGCAGCGCCAGACCAAGGCGGAGATCCGGTAAGTTATCCGCTGCGGGAAAGGGAGCCAATGTGAGTAAATATGAGTGAAGGACTTGCTCAAATTTCGGGGAGGAGTTCAATCTTGTACTCTTGATTTTGTTACATCTATACCAAAATACTATTCCTAATCTGAAAAGATGAAAAATCAAGCCGATATGACTACAATATGCTATTCGGCTTCAGGAATCTATTCATTTCTACTGTCGTCACCTAAACCTACATGTACTACCAGGAAAAACATCTTTCGTCTGTCTTTATGAAATCCGGATCACCCTCGTCCGATTCCTGTTCTGTCTCATCCCGAAGCCAAAACAGCAACATGTTTTCTCACCAGCCAAACAAAGCACTGCGCTCACGCCAACTCAGAGAAATTACACTTACGTCCACGAACTATTTAACACCTGAATGTAAAGTTGGTTCCTGGAATGCTCGATCAGTATCCAATAAGTAGGCCTAAGCACCCGCGTGGGACAGCCAAGTAACCACGGGTTGAGGATCGAAGGGAGGAACGACTGTGCAGAGAAGCCTAGAAAGTTTAAGAGTTTCGCATAAGCCTGAGAAAATTTAAAGTTGACAATTAGTACTGCCAATTAATAATGAACAATTCCAGTTTAAAAAACTGAAGTGTATATTCTATATGCTTTTGATCAGTAATTTCCTACAGCTTTTGGCTTCCCACTGCGGTGAATCATTCAGCAGCTAAAGCACAGATTTGTCTTGTGGATTTTGGTGGCTAACAATGCTTTTCCTCCAAAGCGATCGAAGACTGATGTCTTGTTTATTGCAACTACGGTATACAAAAATCAGTGTAAGACGTGAACAAGCAGGGTATGGGTACAATCATGTGGATAGGATAACCACGGCAGTAGAAAAGCGCATGACCTTTGTGCATAAGGAATCTTTATTTTCCATTTCCGTTTAGACTCGGCGACTAGTTTGAACAAAGCTGACATTTTTTAGTTACCAGCTGACATTTTTTAGTTACCGAACAATAATATTCTCTTAAATTTAATCCACGAAAATCGGTAATTCTTTTGAGCTTCGTCTTATGAAAGATGTTGAGCAAACGTGATTGCAGAGTTGGAAAGGATGAAGAAGAAGGAACTGAAAAGAACTCTGTACGTTTCACAACTTGTTGCTTTATTCTAGCTGCCAGACAGCTTTGCTGTTCTTGTAATTACTACACCAATTGCTTGCAGGTGTTATTATTATTATTTTTATGTATTTATTAAGTGGTGCTATCTAAGCAAGGACCAATCATCAGTGGAATACATCAGTGCCGCTTTACAACTCGTTGAACAACTACGTGGTGTCGGTGAATAAGTAACCGATCAACAGGTGGCGACTCTGTTGTTGTTGTGTGGTCTACCAGACGAGTACGAAACATTAATAACAGTTCTGGAAGCCAGAGAAGAAGATGAACTGAATTTAGAATATGTTAAGAAAAAGCTGGTTGATGTATACAAGCGTAAGAAAGATTGTGAGGCTGACTCAACTGTATTAAAAACTGAATCAGCTATGTACTCATGCAATATGAGACCAAATAATCATATGAACAATTGTCACAATCATCAGAATAAAGAGCAAGAAAGAATAACTTGTTTTGTCTGTGAGAAATCAGGACATTTGAAAAAGGACTGTCACTGTATGGAAGGCAAGAATAGAGCAAGAAAAACAAAGAACCAAAGCCGAAACACAAAGCGAAGAATGATATAGCAACAAGGTTACATGATTCAGACAGTGACAATGTTAATCATGGCTGTTTTACAATCGGCATCGGTCAAATGACGAGTGACTGGTCCATAGACTCCAGAGCCACAACACACATGGCTAACAACCTGGACCAGACGAAAACTGATAAAATTTACATTGCAAACGGTACTTCAATTAAAGCTGATGGAGTAGGAGATGGCTACCTGGACTGCACGTTGGACAATGGCACAATGCACAGAATTAAAGTCAAAGTTGTTCTATATGTGCCAACATTAACTGGAAATTTGCTGTCAGTAAAGAAACTAACCAGTAAAGGCAAAGCTAAAAAGCCGTATCTAGAGATGAGTGTTCACTGCACAAAGGAACCACTGGACTTAATTCACAGTGATGTGTGTGGTCCTATGAAAACACTAACACTTGGAAAGAATAGGCACTTTGCGACATTTATTTATGATTATTCACGCTACATGATGTGCTACCTAATTCAAAGAAAGGATGAAGTAGCAGATAAATATCGAGAATTCGTTGCTGAAGTAAGCAACAAGTTTCAGTGAAAGACGAAAATTTTGAGATCAGACAATGGTGGTGAATATACTGGAAATAAGAGGACAAGTTATCTGAAGCAGGAAGGCATTCCACTGCAAACGAGTGTACCATACTCGCCTTCACAGAATGGAGTAGCAGAACGTAAGAATCGATCAATAACTGAAATGGCTAAGTGCATGTTATTAGATGCTGGATTATCACAGCAGTATTGGGGTGAAGCCGTTATGACAGAGGTATATATGCAAAACAGATTGCCAACAAAGGCAACAGACAAGACTCCTTTTGAAATGTGGAATGGAGAAAAGCCAGATGTCACATAAAAGAATATTCGGTTGCAAAGCTTTTGCGTACATTCCAAAGGAGAAGCGAACCAAATTCGATGATCATGCAACCGAGGCAGTTCTTGTAGGATACAGTGAGCAGTCAAAGGGTTATAGGCTGCTGATGCCAGACACTTCTGCGGCAGTGTATTAAACACCAACTTAGTGTTGATTCATACTAGGTTCCCCATTGCGTGTTTTTAGTTAGCCTAAGTTAGGCACGAATGGCACGAAGTTTGAACTTCGATCACATCGTGTCTAAAGTGTCATTCGATGTCAATTTAAAATTCATTTATAACTAAACTGTTGGTAAAAGCATTACGTAACGTTCAGCTCGACCCACCTAACGTTTTCAAGGACACCACCCACGCACCCTGGAGCGTACTTATTATCAGCCGAAGTGTGACATTTGATGAAACAGAATCAAATGATGGAATGAAAATTGTGCAACGGATGAGGAATCCCAACAACACAGATGAAGAACCACAGCCTGCTATAAATGAAAATAGTGAAGTGGAAATACAGATTCCTACAGAAGATGTTGACATTGTGGAAGAAGATAAACAGCATATTGATGGAAATGTCGGTCAACTAAGGCGATCAACTAGAATTAACAAGGCTATACCAGCTGAAAGGCTATCATTGATGGTGCAAAATGATGTCAAGAGGGAACCTTCATCATGGTACGATATGAAGTCGTCGTCAGAAGATGAACAGAAAAACTGGATAAAAGCAGCAGAAGAAGAAATGAATTCTCACAATGAAAATAAAACTTGGATCTCCCTGCAGATTATTCCAAAGCCTTTGATTCCATCAGACACTTTGCAATAACCAATTTACTTGCAGCTTTGGACATCCCTGATTTTATCTACAATTGGCTTGTCAATTACCTACACGGCAGGAAACACTCAACTCACTTCCACGGAGTTACATCTGCAGCTATAACCATAACGCTAGCGTCATCCAGGGATCGGTTTTAGGCCCAGCCGATTTCATAGTGGGAACGTCTGACCTCCATCCTGTTCATCCCCAGAACCGCCTTTCTAAATATGCCGACGACTCCTACCTCTTCATCAGATCTAATCACTTACCAACTGCGACAGATGAGCTCCAACACATTACTAACTGGTCTAAAGAAAAGAACTTACTGATCAACTCTGCCAAAACGCGTGAATGGCTATTGTCAGGCGCAATAAGTGCTCCCTGTCGACGCAACCATCCATTTCTGGTGTCTCTCGTACAACATCCATCAGTTATTATTGGCGAAAAATTAACAATTGCAGACCACATTGATGAGATCATCTGCTCTGGTTCTGCCTCACTATATGCAATCCGAACTCTTAAAGCACATGGAGCCTCTAAACATTAGCACAAGCGGCAGATGACGCTCTCTTTAGTGCCGTCCAGAATAATGAGCTTCATGTTCTCCGTGGCCTCTGCCCAGAGCAACGTGAACCATTATATAACTTCCGACATAGGGCACACAATTTCACCCTTCCCGATAAAGACTCAAACTTTATTCCTAGAATGTTATATAAAAACATGTACTAATCAATCCATCCATAAGTAGCCAAACTGTCAACTGTTATTGTTAACCTACACCGTTCTGCCTGTTGTTTTCTGAAATATACGAATATACATACTTTGAAGATTATATTTGCACCAGTCGCAAGACACAACACTGAGAACACTGCTAACAGTGGCTGCATCAAAGAAATGCAGATAAATCACTATGATGTCAAAACAGCGTTTCTCAATGGTGAAATTAAAGAAGCACTGTATATGAAACAACCAGAAGGGTTTTCTAAACCTGGTGAAGAGCAGAAAGTGTGTCAAATACAGAAAGCACTGTATGGTCTAAAACAATCAGCAAGAAGTTGGAATCAGAAAATAGATTCTGTTCTGAAAGGTAATGGATTTAAACAAAGTTAAGCTGAGTTGTGTTTGTACACAAAGAAATGCCATGATGAATTCATATACATATTATTGTATGTTGACGATTTACTTATATGTGGAAATGCAGAAACAATAAAGAAAACTGCAGACATGCTAACTCAACATTTTGAAATGAAGGATCTTGGAGAAGTCAACCAGTACCTGGGAATTCGAATTGAAAAAGACAGACATGGTAATTTCACGCTTTCTCAAACCAGCAAGATTCAACAGATTGTTTCTGAATTTGACCTGACAGATGTAAACGGATGCGCTACACCGATGCATACAGACTACTTGAGTATTACTGCAGAAGAAAATTTGCTCCAGTGAAACGAACAGTATCGACAAGCAGCTGGGGCTTTGCTGTGCATAGCTACCACTACAAGACCGGACATAGCTGCTGCAATAGCTATTCTGTGTTGCAGAGTCAATGCACCACGCCAGTGTGATTGAAACTGGAAACCGTCGATGACTTGCAACTCGTAGGATACGTAGATGCAGATTGGGCAGGTGACAAATCAGATCGCAAGTCAACCAGTGGCTATCTATTCAAGCTAGGAGCAGGAGTAATTTCATGGCTGTCCAATTAGCAAGGATCTGTAGCTCTGTCGTCTACAGAAGCAGAGTACATCGTGGTTGTATTGGCAAGTCAGGAGCTAGTTTGGTTAAGACAGCTTCTATCTGATCTTCATATACCGTGTGCTCAGTCAACCACTTTGTACGAGGACAACTAAGGGTGCATCAAGATTGCATTTAACGAGAAAATCAGTGCACAAACAAAACACATAGATGTTCGACATCATCATCTTCGTGATTTGCAGTTTCGTGGTGTCATGAACTTGGAATATTGTTCTACTGATCAGATGCTTGCTGACATTATGACTAAACCCTTTGCAAGAGACAAGCTACTTAACATACGCAAACAAATTGGTTTGTACATTGGGAACTAGTAGTTACTGTCGAGTGGGGGTGTTAGAATAGCGACAGTATGTACAAACAGAACTTGGTGGACTTCAGTGTAAATCTTAGACGGCCCCTTGGCCACGTGATTCTTCTGATGCTTCTGTGTTTTACCACCATTATGCTACAAGATGTTATTATCTGTTTAAATATTAAACCTATTAAACATAACTTTGCTAACAAAAACATCTTTCGTCTGTCTTTATGGAATCCGGATCACCCTCGTCCGATTCCTGTTCTGTCTTCATCCCGAAGCCAAAACAGCAACATGTCTTCTCACCAGCCAAACAAAGCACTGCGCTCACGCCAACTCCGAGAAATTACACCTACATGTACAAAACTATTTATCACCTGCATGTAAAGTCTGTTCCTGGAATGCTCGATCAGTATTCAATAAATCAGCTACAATACAAGATTACATCATCTCGGAAAGACTAGACATTTTTGCAGTTGTGGAGACTTTCCATAAGTCATCTTTTTTTCCAGGGATTATTGCTTCTACACCCCCAAATATAAATTCATGGAGAAAACTCGAACTCTTCCAGCCAATACTCTGAATCTTTCAGGACCTCTGGGTGGTGGTATTTGCATTATCTACAAAGATCACTTTCAAGCTTCAATGAAGGACTCTGGAAACTATAAAACATTTGAAATCCTTGCATTATATTTTACATTTCGGGACGCACACATGCTGAACATCGTTGTTTACCGTCCGGGATCTGAAAGCATCACTTCACATCGACTTTTTTGATGAATTCACTGAATTAATCCTTTTTACCTCCAAATTCACTTGTCAATCCTCATCCTTTGTGATATCAATATACATCTGGACCAACCAAATGACCGGAATATAAAACGTTTCAATCGTCCACTCTGTGCCTACAATCTGAAACAACTTGTGACTGGCTCTACACAGAAAGAAACGACTGAACTGGATGGGACACGTGGCCCGAATGAATAGTGATAGAAGAGCCAACCAGCTAATCAACTGGACCCCGGAGGGAAAGCGCGGGAGAGGAAGGCCAAGAAAGAACTGAATGGGAACTGTTCGAGAGGACCTGAGATGCCTGGTGATGACGTTGGAGGATGCTATCAAGGTGGCGAAGGACAGGGAAAATGGAAAAACTGCGTTGCCCGATGTGCAGTCCTGCACGGGAAGGACTAAGGTGTAAGGTAAGGTCTACATATCTACTTGGTCATACTCTTGACATCATTATCTTTCGCAGCTCCGACTCACTGGTCAGTGATATTGTCATCTCCCCTCCTACTTTCTGCGACCACTCGCTTATTGTCTTCAATATCCGCCATCACAGTCCACCCGTAATACTACAAACAACATTCCGTCGCTCGTACAAACATTTTGACTGTGACGCTAACATCTGTGACAACTAGTACAAATATCGAGGCTATTATATCAACTTTTCGCTTTATGACACGACTATGGAGCAGCTCCTACCTAGACTTACACACTCCTCTTCGGAAAATAACTATACGAAAAGAACTAAACTGCCCATTGTATGACGGTAGATGTGAAGAAATTTACGCACAAACTCGTATGATGCTGCAAAAAAAGAACGATGGTGCTTCCAGATTCGAACCCAACGTCGTTTGTTCCAACAGAAACGCTGTGGCTACTATCGTAGCATTGACGAAACTGCTGGCGATGGCAAAACCCTTTGGAAAAATCTGCACTCTCTATTCTCTCCACCGAATAACTCCGCATCTTCCTGCATTACGGCAGATTAACGCTTAGACTCCTTTGCTGGAAAAAATAGATGAGATACGTGAATCAACCAGATGCTCCTCCGCCAAAATTCTCAGATCTGCCTCCTCCGTCGCATACCCTTGTAGCATTTGATGAAATTGCTACTATTCATATGGAAAAGATGCTTTCTGACACTTCTACACAACTTGATTCTGCACCCGTCTGGCATCCAAAAACTCTAACTTCTGTCTTTGTTAACTCTTCTCATTAAGAGCATGAGCAATTGTGAGTGAAGGACTGTTGGCAGCTTGAGGTGAATTAGAACCCGTAACCCTCCGGCTGCAAGGCACCGAACATACCTACACCACCGCACCCCACAAGTACAAGAGAAGCACATATCTTGTTTTATCTGTTTGATAGGAATGAAGAGAAACGGTTGAAAGGGCAACTGGTCGTAGCTCAGTGAGCAATTGTTTCTCATTAATTTTGAAAGTATCCAAGTGAAGAGCTGTGCATGTATTCTACTCGTGTGCTGTGATTGAGCCAACCATTTGAACCTCATGTTGCCATTTTAATCATTTTCGTACACTAGTGTTTAAATCACATTGTATTATGTTACAGTTCGTAGACTAATTTCGTAAAATATAGCGGATTCGTAAAGGAAGTATCAGCACAGTGGTGTTTATTTCTTTAACGATGACTGGAATGAAAGATATATGTAGAATTGATGAAGATGAAATCTGTTATGGACTGGTGGAAATGAGACGAATGATCTGGTTGCAGCTCAGCATGCAGTTGTTTCTGAGCAATTGTCGTATCCATGTCTGTGTCGGTTAAGTCGAAAGCTGAAGTGATAAGCAAGAGTTGTTTTTCTTTAGAACGGACGTTGAAAGAGCGAAAAACACATGCAGTGGCTCAGGTGAGAATCAATCAGAATGTAAAAACGAGTTAACATTTTTGAAATGGCATATGATCGAATACCACCAACAATCTGGTACTGCACTTTATGAGATTAGAGTCTGGCTCTGGTGGGGCTGTTTTGGAAATGCTGCTGGCTATGTGGGAGCTCCTTTGCTCCACCTCAAGATTGGATGGCCGACTATGTGGAATAACCTGCCTTCAGGTCTGTGTTTTTTAGCCAAGGACTCTGCATACACCTTTCACAAGCATCTGAAAACTTTTTTATCGCTGGAGTTGGGCTGGTGGTGCCTCTCAGTAGGTATCTGGTAGGGGAGCTATATAAGTCCTCTGAATGAATCAATGGACTTTTTGGCTCCGACAGAGATCACATTTCATGGGTTTTAAGATGACTTGATTGTTTAGTTGATTGATTTTGTATGGTTTGTTTCTTTCACGTGCAGTTATCTGAGTTACAGGCTGCAATGGCCATGAAGGAGACAGATGTAGAGCAGAAAATGGAGACAATAACACAGGTGAAGAAGCTCTACGCTCGAATGATGTCTGTTTGAACTGTGGGTCATTTGAATCGGTTGATTTGATTTGGTCACTAGGTGACTGACATTCACTGAAGTTGAGGAAATGGCCGACGGTGGCGAGGAGCTGGCCAAAGGTGGCAAGGAGATGGCCGAAGGTGGCGAGGAGTTGCCAGATGTTCTCAGTAAAGGTCTGTCTCCTCTTCCCATCTCTCTTTCTTTCTCCCTTCTTCTATTTCATTCATTTGAAGTCATTAGAGTAAAAAAAGGCAACAAACTTTCTTCAGAAATATTGTCAGAGATTGTTGAAAACATTTGCTAGTAAACGTCGACTGTGTTGGTAACGTTAAAGGCAAAGCTCTACACTCGAATGATGTCTGTTTGAACTGTGGGTCATTTGAATCGTTGTGCAGCTGGTGAAGATTGGCCAGCAGTTTCAGGTGAAGATGGCAGATACGACGAAGGACCTAGAAGAATTAAAGGCAAAGGCAGATGTCGCAGAAACTACTGAGATGAGTGAGAAACTGAAGCAGGCAGAACAGTAACTGATCCAGATCCATCAACGACTCGAGGAAAGAATCACCTGCAAGACTTGATCACACGATCAAAAAAGATTACCCGCAAGGCTCGATCTGTCTCCTGGCTTCTGGTTAGATTCAAACTGATCATGAAGAAATGAAGGAATCAAGGAGAGTGGACTTTTTGGCTCTGACAGATATAACATTTCATGGGTTTTAAGATTACGTGGTTGTTTGGTTGATTGATTTTGGACGATTTGTTTCTTTCAGCATTCCGTTGGCCGAGACAAACTGGTCGATTTCTGTGAAGGATGCTGATGTAGAAGAAAAGATGCAGACAAATTCACAGGTGAAGAAGCATTTCCTTCAAACAATCCATGAGTTGCCAATATCAGTCATCTCCACGTTTCTATAACTCTAAATATCTCTGCAGATAACTGGAGATTTGTGAATATTTATATGAACCATAGAGAGACAATTTGAAGTTGATATAAACTTTGGCAAAATAGATATACGTGTAATGTACGAAGACATTTATATAGAACCTTTAAAGGACCTTCCAGAAATGCTGCTAATTACGTGACTATGTAATTGATCCAAATGGGTGTGACCTTAAGTAACCAGATTATATATGTCTAAATTAAAGGAAGCTTTCTCAAGTGGGGCATGTGAAAGGCTGTATGATATTAATTCAAATGATTATTAATTTCTGAGCATCCGATGAAATTAACCCGATGTAACTATTGATGGCTGATTTTCGTTGTGCAGCTGGTGAAGATTGGTCAGCAGTTTCAGGTGAAGATGGCAGATACGACGAAGGACCTAGAAGAATTAAAGGCAAAGGCAGATGTCGCAGAAACTACTGAGATGAGTGAGAAACTGAAGCAGGCAGAACAGTAACTGACCCAGATCCATCAACGACTCGAGGAAAGAATCACCCTGCAAGACTTGATCACACGATCAAAAAAGATTACCCGCAAGGCTCGATCTGTCTCCTGGCTAGATTCAAACTGATCATGAAGAAATGAAGGAATCAAGGAGAGTGGCCTTTTTGGCTCTGACAGATATAGCATTTCATGGGTTTTAAGATTACGTGGTTGATTGATATTGGACGATTTGTTTCTTTCAGCATTCAGTTGGCCGAGACGAATTCATCAATTGTTCTGAAGGACGCTGATATTGAAGAGAAGCTTCAAACAATTTCACAGGTGAAGAAGCATTTCCATCAAACGATCCATGAGTTGACAATATCAGTCATCTCCACGTTTCTATAACTGGAAATATCTCTGCAGATAATTGGAGATTTGTGAAAATTTAGATGAACCATTGAGAGACAATTTGAAGTTGGTATCAACTTTGGTAAAATAGATATACGTGTAATGTACGAAGACATTTATATAGCACCTTTAAAGGACCTTCCAGAAACGCTGCTAATTACGTGACTATGTAATTGATCTAAATGGGTGTGACCTAAGTAACCAGATTATGTCTAAATTAAAGGAAGCTTTCCCAAGTGGGGCATGGGACAGGCTGTACGATATTAATTCAAATGATTATTAATTTCTGAGCATCCGATGAACTTAACCTGATGTAACTATTGATGGCTGATTTTCGTTGTGCAGCTGGTGAAGATTGGTCAACAGTTTCAGGTGCAGATGGCAGATACGACGAAGGACCTAGAAGAATTAATGCAAACGCAGATGTCGCAGAAACTACCGAGATGAGTGAGAAACTGAAGCACGCAGAACAGTAACTGATCCAGATCCATCAACAACTGGAGGAAAGAATCACCTGCAAGATTTGACCACACGATCAAACAAGATTACCCGCAAGGCTCGATCTGTTTCCTGGCTTCTGGTTGGATTCAAACTGATCATGAAAAATGAAGCTATCAGGGAGAGTGGACTTTTTGGCTCTGACAGATATAACATTTCATGGATTTCAAGATTATGTGTTTGCTTGGTTGATTGATTTTGGACGATTTGTTTCTTTCAGCATTCAGTTGGCCGAGACGAACTCGTGAATGGCAGTGAAAGATGCTGATGTTGAAGAAAAGCTTCAAACAATTTCACAGTTCAAGAAGCATTTCCTTCAAACAATCTACTCAGTTTCTATACTCTCGCACTGGCTGCTTTACACAGATTCTTACTTATTAATTACTATAACTGCATTATTACTGTTGCCATGATTGTGAACTTGATTACACTGATTACAATGTACATTGCATCTCGACTCAAAAAATAAATTTGATTTGATTTGATCTGATGTAAGGTCATCTGGGTCACCTCTAAGTCAAGGGACTTAGCATTAGGTCACGTAGGTCAAAGGTAAGGTCACCTGGGTTGCCTCTAGGTCTAAGGGCCTGTGTTGGCTAGTTACTTTTGAAAAGTAAGCATTTACAGTAACTAGTTAACTGGACTGCAAAAACAAACTAGTTACTTTAACTAATTCATTTCTTAAAATCTCTAGTTACAGCATTAGTTACCAAAAATAGTAGTTAGTTACAATAACGTGTTACAAGTAATGAGTACTGCACAACAATGTTGAGGGCACACAAGTTCATCTACTGCTCCAAAGTACGTCGTGTGTGATTGCTTCTGAGCTTTGAACAGGGATGTTCAGTTCAACAGATAGCACTTCTTCAGGGTGATGTTACGCCGAAGCAAAACGCTCAGCTAGAGGACCAGCTGCGTGACGGGATTACCGCTCGTAATGCTGCCATGGCAAATGAAGCAACAGCCCGTTCTAACTGTGAGACATTAACAAGAAAAGCAAAAGAGGTCAGTAGCTTAACAAATAGTAGCGACGTCCGTTTTGAGATAGAGTTACGGGCTGAAAAACTTTCACCATTTTTGCCATCGTCAGGAAGTGGATCACGTCTGCATGGCTGGACGAAACTATTAGAAGATAAAGATCTTCTGCAAAACGGGTGTGAAACGCATTTGAAAAACTGTAAAAGTTCCGTAGAGAATGGAATCGTCAGGAATTGGATCACTTCTACGTGGCTGGACGAAATTCTTCGAAGATAAAGATCTTGTGCAAAACGCATTTGAAAAACTGTAAAAGTTCCGTAAAGAATGGATTGATGTCATTAACTTTTGTATGCATAATTATTGTAACATTCACCTGGAGCGTTCATGCCCACTTGCAGTCAAAGACTGGCCTGTTACAGACGCTCAATCTCGTTCTGAATGCCAAAAAGCGGCTGGAAGATCAGAAGGCAGAGATTGAGAAAGTGAGGACGGATAACCATGAAATGAGATACAAGATAGAATCAGACAAACAGGAATTGACACGGCTGACAAAGATGCCGGACCAACAGGCTTCAGGTAAGGTCACTTGGGTCAAGGGACTTGACGTAAGGTCACATGGGTCGATTCTGGGTCAAGGGGAAAATGTACGGTCATCTGGTCACCTCCAAATCAATGCATACCTTGGCATGGTTCATCTGCTTCAGGTCAAATCGATAAGGGGGCAGGCAGAGGTCAGTCCTCTTTCGGAGGAGTCGATTACAGACGACAGCCGTGTTTTGCAGGAGTCAATGCAGTCCACAAGCGGGCTGATACAGGACAGCGATCTTGCGGAGGATGTTGAAAAGAACATAATATGTTGCTGATCGACCTCATGCGGTAAAGTCTGACGCAACCTCATCATACCTTCATATAATTTAGCCTTTGTGTGTAAGCAGGTGCCAAAATGTATTTTACCAAACTACCGAGATTGCTAGACATTTAAGAATAGCATATGCAAAACTTTTTTGTTCTTGCTCCATTTAATTTAACATAATCCAATCGAGAAGAGTTTATTGTACTGAAACAGCCAACAAAAAGCTCAATATAGTAGAGTTACAAGTTGTTTAAGGAATATATCAGGTGCTTTAATCTTCTGCCCCAAGAGTTCTTCTCATTCTGTCACCGGTTATGACAGCATTTCCTTTTTCAATCTTACGTGCTTTGATCTTACATCCTTTGATCTTACAATCCTGTACGGTCCATGTTGCAAGGCGTGCGCTCTATCCATTCTGTGTCTTTATTTGAGCAGTTGTCATGGTTGCTGTTGTCTGTGTCTGCTTCTTCAGTTGTTTCTAATGGAGTAAACTGACAATCAATCTGTTTTGTTGCAACTGCAGCTGGGCATGGGTTGTAAATATGTTTGAGGTTAATTATGTGGTTCCTCTGTCACTCACGAGTCTTAGTTTTCAGTTATTGGAAAAGTGTTCATTGTGTTGCAAAGTAGCCTAAGGGATAGAGCTCTCTGACTTTAACAGCATGGGTTTGATCCTCCATTCGGTCGGTCTTGCCGTGTCGGGGGCCTTGAGCAAGTCCTTCATGTGCGGTTGCTCAATGCAATCAATGTTCCTCTGTAAGTCCATGTGTGCACTTCTGCACCCCTTTGGAAGGAGGGCCATCTATTAAAGACGGTTGTATTGTTTGGATGTAGATGTGTTCGTGAGCAGATGCAATTCGCAAAAAAAAAGGAATGCGAGTCTCTGAAGTAAGTCGAATGTCATCACTTTAAAATTCTGTTCCCCAATTTCCTGCTTTTGTTTTATTCACCCATCTCGTTTATTAACAGCGCTTACTTCTGACAGATGATGAAGCTCTGAAAAATGGTTTAAAAATTATCTCTTTCAACTTTTAACTTTTAAAAAGTTAACTCTTTTGAAATGGTATATGATCGAATACTACCAACTATCTGGTCCTCCACTTTATGAGATTAGAGTCTGGTTCTTGTGGTGCTGGTTGGGGAATCCCCTGGCTATGTGGGAGCTCCGTTGCTTCACCTCAAGTTTCGCTGGCCACGCAAATCTTCTTTCTGTATCTGGAGGTGAATTTATTGTTCCCTTTGCGTGCACTTAAAAGGCCTTTTCAGTGGTTGGGCCGACTGTGGAATAACCTGCCTTCAGGTCCGTGTGTTTTTTAGCTATGGACTCTGCATACACCTTTCACAAGCATCGGAAAACTTTTTTATCGCTGGAGTTGGGCTGGTGGTGCCTCTCAGTAGGTATCCGGTAGAGGAGCTATATAAGTCCTCTGAATGAATTAATGGACTTTTTGGCTCAGACAGAGATCACATTACATGGGTTTTAAGATGACTTGATTGTCTGGTTGATTGATTTTGTATGGTTTGTTTCTTTCAGCGTGCAATTATCGGACTTGCGTGCGTCAGTGGTCCTGAAGGACGCTGATATGGAGGAAAAGATGAAGACAATTTCTCAGGTGAAGAAGCATTTCCTTCAAACGATCCATGAGCCGCCAATATCAGTCATCTCCACTTTCTATAACTGGAAATATCT
>JACEVL010001648.1:0-2500 GCA_020284085.1 Aporrectodea caliginosa
CTTTAAGCCCTGAACATATAGCGAGTGCGGTAGCCCAAGCCTATAGTAGAGCTGGGGGCTTGAGTCATTTTGGGGGGCTTCGGCTTCGTTTGGGGGGCTTAAGCCCCCAAGCCCAACGCTAGTTACGTCCCTGCCAAGGACCACACAATTAGTGCGTTCAGAAAGGAATGATCGGAGCCATTCAAGATACAGGTCAACCAATCCAAAGGAAGTGGAGTAACGCTGCAGAAGGATGGAATGGTCCACCGAGTCAAAGGCAGAGCTAACGTCGAAAAGAGCTAGCAGAGTAATCTGGCCACGGTCCATACCGCCATAGAAGTCAAATAAAAGTCAGAGCAGCAACTGTGGCGAAAGAATCGACGCCAAAAGACTCCACAGTCTGGCTTGCAGAAAAATCATGCTGAACGACATCATATGTGGAGGGGCAAGTGGAGCAAAAATCTCGAAACAGATTTCTGCCCTGTCCGGGATTTGAACCCCTAATCTCTCGGTTGACAGTCAACACACTAAACACTAGACAATCACACAACATTAAGACCTTCCTCTTTTGCTGATCGTTGCCTCGACCTTCCTCTGTCCTTGAGATGGTCAGATGTGCAGAAAGGTGATCGGGTGTTCAAAATGGACGACCCGCGCACTAATACGACACGTCTACTATGTTATGAATTTCCGGTTTAATCGAAATTTTTAAAGCGCTATTTAAAGGTTAATAATATTAAGTGCAAGGGACGAGCTTATCACGAGGGCTGCGTCAAGTCAGAGGAACTGTCGAAGGACACCGTACGAGGAGCTACAGTTGCCGCGAGGTCACGAAGGGCAAAGAGGACAGAAGCTGTCTTTAGATATGCTAGGTTGTCGTGTATGCAGCGTGTAAGCGTGTATGTATGGGATAGAATACCCCAAGACCTTCGCAGTATCTTGAATTTAAAGCTATTTAAACATAAGTTACGCCAATGGATAATTCATCAGAACGATTAGTTGGGTTCTAATCCTCATTCTGTTTGTGTTAGTTAAGGCTTAATACTTTGTACTAGTATTATTGTACATTTACTAGATACCATTCTGTTTGTGTTTTTCTTAGTTAAGGTTTAATACTTTGTACTAGTACGTTAATAATTGTACATGTACTACATACTTATTATATAATTGCACTGTTTTAGATAACCTCTGTTAACCATCTAGCAACAGACTATGTATATAGGCCTAGGTGGCCCTAACCAGCGGGACTCTGGTCCCTTCTGGGTTCCCTTTTGCGACCAACAGATCTTTGTTCTTTGTACAACGAAATGTTAATTTGTCAATGTTTGGAGCAATAAATTGATGGTTATGGTTATGGTTATGTACATGTATGTATGCATGTGCGTGTGCGTGTGTGTGTGCACGTGTGCGTATGTGAACATGTAGCACAGACACATGCACACACATACATACACGCTCATGGGCGCAGCCAGACAAAAATTTCGGAGGGGGTTTTAAGATTTCGGGGGTTTCCATTGGAAATCGTCGCAAAAGTCCAGGTTTTTTGTATTTTGCATGTAAAGGCATAAAAACAAATTTTCGGAAACTTATTTTGGGGGGAGGGGGTTGAACCCGTAAAACCACCCCCTAAATGCGCCCATGTACACGCTTACATACTGCAAACACGAGAACTCACACTCAAACTGTTGTTGCAAATTTTAGTAGGCCTACCAAATGGCCCAACTGGTGCTGATGCTGATCAAAGCGGTTTCTGAAAAAGCAGAAGATAGAATCGCGACCGAGTTTATTATCTCTTAACATATTGAATTGCTAATCAAACTCAGTATATTCTTACTTACCAACAACGCAATTATTAAAGATTTATCTTTGGAATAATTTTGAAATTTCAAGATGTCCCCGCGAACCAATTTGCACTGTGTGATTTTGAAGCATACTTATTGATATCAATGATCAAAGTATCTTCGGACGGAACAGATGAGTACTTATTATTAATAGCCACCGTCATCATAATAGAAACTCGAGAATTTCTACTGTGCTTCTTTAAAGCTAAGCGCAGAGTACCAGCTTTGAAACGGGCGCTACATCAATCACAATTAGCCAAAGATACCATGTGAAGAAGAAAATCCACTTGCCCCAAGACCAGAGAGAGACAGACAGAGAAGAGAAAGAGGGAGAGAGGGAGATATAGAAATAGATAGAGGGGAGAGAGAAAGGGAGAGGGAGAGAGAAGAGATAGATAGAGCAACAGACAGACAGAGAGAAGAGAGATGAAGAAAGGGAGAGGGATAGATAGAGAGAGAGAGAGACAGACGGACAGCGAGGGAAAGAGAAAGGAAGAGTTAGGAGAGGGAGAGAAAGAGGGGAGGGAGAAAGAGAGGCAGAGACAGAGAGAAAGAGAGACAGAGAGAGAGAGAGAAGGGGGAGGGAAGGAGAAAGAGAGAAACTGATACTGTGGCTTGTGTTTAGGTTATGAGATATAAGGGAAGGCAGCGGTCTATGATTTCTTTACTTTAAATTTGAA
>JACEVL010001648.1:7500-25081 GCA_020284085.1 Aporrectodea caliginosa
TTGTTACAATTGTTATTATCATCGTCGGCATCTTATTCGTCATCTCGTTTTCGTCGTCGTCGTCGTCATCATCATCATCATCATCATCATCATCATCATCATCATCATCATCATCATCATCATCATAATCGCTGAATGCTGTCGTAGATTCGTAGAGCGACGCACATGATGTGTTGATGGAAAGCGTCCCTGTAATAAGCGAATAATCGGACGGTGCTTCGTTTATTGTTAATGAAAAGCCAAAAAGGGTCCGAACGTGCATCGCTGTTGTTTTCATTCGCGTTCTCCTTTGTTATCATTTGCTTTTTCTGCTTCTTCGCGTCCATCATTTATTCCTACTACGCACAAACACGGGACTCAGCTGCATAAGCATATATGTTTATATGTTAATATACCCATAAGCCTATATATATATATATATATATATAAACTTACACATCGGCTTATGTAGTTCCATAGGGATTGTATCGTTTAATGCGGATTTTGCCTGAAAACTTGGTAGTGAGAGTGTCATTTTATTGATAAGCGCGGCTGCCTTCGTCACCGCTAATACTATAACTGCTGATGTCCTCATTATCAGAAACATTATTTGAAAGAAAAGTCTTTTTTTAAAATTATGTCATCACTATTCACTAGCGCATCATAGAAAGATCCACAGCTGGCGGATGTTGCGGCGTTCTTGATTACGTCATGGCTTTGAAGTGCCATCGGATGATACCTTATTACCGGCGATAAGAAGACTTTGAAGAAGAAACATAATTATGTCTTGGCATTTGTTTGCATATTAGTTGCCCTGAGGCAGTACACTGCAGCCCTCCTTATAAGGAGGGATAGAAGCAAGCTAGTTATCCTCAGTTGAGAGGATAATGATGCTCGGCGGCCACAGACCATATGATATGGTCAATGAGTTCTACTACAGATGGAAAGTCAAGCCCTGCAGTCGCCCATCAATATAATAACGTGTCCCAGTATAATTCAGTATCAGTGATTTCTCTGGCAAATTCTTTGAACGATGAGAGAAAACGAGACGATGGGTCAGAACAACCACAGAAGAAGAAGAATTAGTCATCTCTCGTCTTCTTATAACATACGACGGGGTTAATAAGCCAAACGAACGAAAGGACGGACGGAAGGACGGAAGGACGGAAGGACACATGGACGTCAATAATGAAAAACGCAAATTTCATCTATTTCTTTTCTCTCTCTCTCTCTCTCTCTCTCTCTCTCTCTCTCTCTCTCTCTCTCTCTCTCTCTCTCTCCTCTCTGTGTCCATCTGTCTCTGTCTTTCTCTCTCTCTCCGTTTCTGTTCCGTCTTTCACTCACATTGGTTCTCTTTATGCTGGTCTGTATACAGGACAAGCACTATTATCAGTCAGTAGGTCTCACAGTCGGTAGCTTATACATTAAGTCGGCCACTGACTGACCGACCGTCCGTCACTGACACATTCGGTCAGCCAGTCACCGACTGAATGCCTAAGCTACCGACTGAATAAGGGAATAAGGCAATGAGTGACTGACTGTGAGTGAGTTACTGTGAGTGAGTTACTGTGAGTGAGTTACTGTGAACAATGATCTGAAGTCTTTTAAATTCTATAGTATTTAAAATACAAGTATTTAAAATACTACTTTATATTTTAAATACCAATATTTAAAATACTACTTTATATTTTAAATACTAATATTTAAAATAATACTTTAAATACTATCTAAATATTTTGTACTTGTACTTGTTTTTCTTTAATATGAGCTGGTTTTACCTTGGCATCGAATATTCTGGTCCCGACCTGCCATTGCTTCGTGTGTGTGTGTGTGTGTGTGTGTGTCTGTGTCTGTGTCTGTGTCTGTGTGTGTGTGTGTGTCTGTGTGTGTGTGTCTGTGTGTGTGTTCTGGTCCCGACTTGCCAATGCCTAGTGTGTTCTGACCTCGGCCCCGTGGGTCTGGGTCTCGTTAACATCGCTGATATTGACTCATAGGAATTTCTGTGAAGAGCTGAACTTACAACCAGATCTTTATGACGTTTGATAAAGAAAAAGAACGGACCATGGGTATTTGTTTCGCCCAATCGTCGGAGTTAGCAGACAACAGTGTCCATATTGTTTCCTCGTTAATATTAAGTAATATTATTAATTAATGGCAAATCAAAATTACGTCCTATGTTTTTCTGTAACATCATAGAGGCGTAGGCCTACGTCATACTGCGCAATAAGATGTAAAAAAACATAGGGGCATAATAATATTTCATGAGCCTGCTTTTAAATGGTCTGTTTTGCCTCACATTCCCCTCCTACTGCTTTTAAATGGTCTGTTTCCCCTCCTACTGGCTTTAAGTGTTGTCTTTTGCCCCACATTCCACTTCCCTTGCTTTAAAGTGGTCTCTTTTGTCCAAAATCCCATCCTATACTGCTTTAAAGAGGCCGCAGATAGTCTAAACACTGCTTATCTGGAGATGAGAAGATTAAATTACGAATTCCGGCCACAGAAGATTCGTTTAATCTCTTGATAAGTTTTGCGATCTTGATCTGATCCCTGCAGCTCTTCAAAAAGACTGCTTTGCTTTCTTTGGCCCAACGATTACTTCTATTGCAATTTTCTCTCTCACTGAAGGCTCCTTATCCGCCGGCTTTGTGATGCCACAGTTATCTAATTATAGTGACTTTTATAGCGCCGTTATAAAAATGCACAAGGCATGAATCGATGGAGACTTCCAATGACTCATAGTCGAGAATCCGTTGGAGAAGCATGGGTTGAAATCCAATTGGTCTGGAAGCCAGTGAATCAAGTACCGGTGGTTAAGCGAGTCTTATTTAAACTCATCTGTTTCAGCTTGCTTGACTAGCTTGACTTTGGTTTCCTCTATCTTATATGATTTCTACCTGGCTTTAATAATGGATTATGACTCTGACTACGATTTCTTTTGAAGCAATCATCGGTTGATGCCTTGAGCGATAATGACGCCGTTAAAGCCACTATAGATTATATTAGATAAGAAGTTCGCTTTTTCCCAAGTTCACCTTCTTAAGTCCTGCTTTGACTTCCATTATTTGCCTACGACGCTATTAGTCCAATTTTCCCCCAAACATTCGTTGGTCGCTCCAAAAATAAATGCCATTTCAAATTCGAGATAGAAAAAACCTAAGCAATTAGACATGACAAGTTCAATGACTAGCGACCGCGTGTTACCACGACACACAGCGACCCGAACGGTGAAAATGACTCTTCACCCACGGAGCCTTTCAGTTACACTCGGCGTGGAGTTGAGTCCAAGACAAAGGATCGTAGAAAGGGCACCGGTCCGGAGGGGACCCACCATTGATGATGACGATGATGACGGTGATTCTATGTAACCAGTTATATCTGTAGCGCCATGTATTGTGGATTAATGTACAATGAATCACCTCCTAATTTCGTTCCATATTCTAAAATGGAGCACACAATTGAATATTTGCTAAAATGGAAACTGTGAATGCAACAACACGTCGGGCGAATGTCAGGCAATAATTAGCTAAGCCATTAGTCGTACGATTAGAGACGAACCGTGGGCGGCGCACGTACAAATGCATTGCGTCTGACGTCCATTTTAATCGCCTAGTTTATTGATTTTACATCAACACGATTCAAAACAAATCTTCATGTTTACAGAACCACCATGGCAACAACCAACACTCGGCTAATACGGCGAATCCGGCTTCAACAAAGGCTCCATAATCATTGACTCCCATACTTTTGACTGAATCGACGCTTCCATGGGTAATTTACGGACTCACCGTAAATTCATGCAGCGCCTCGATCTGTGTTTTTCCATTGTTGTTGGCCGTGCAAGTCACAACACGAAATGTTATTGAGTGAGGAGTCTTTGTTTTCCGGTTCCTGTGGGCGAAGCGAAGGCCCAGTTCCATTCAATTTCAACGAATATTTACAGGTGCACAATGGAAAGGCGATTATTTCCAAACCGTCTATTAAGTCCAGATGCTGTTTGCAAAGTGTGTGGACAGATTAGCAGAGGCATCATCATCATCTGTGGCCAATGAGAGAAATCGACGCACAGAGACTCAGTGGACATGTTCACACGACAAGACATCGTCTAACGATTTCATTTACAGAAATAGGGAAAGGGTCGTCAAGTACAGCGCTTTCTTTCCAGAGGTTCCAGTTAAAAGGTTCCAGTTAAGCGGAACCAGAGAAGACAATGCCCAACTGTTCCGCTCAGAATATCTGCGGTCTTTGTTTGACGTTCGTTAATTGAATAAAACCAATTGACCGATTATTTCACAAGCAGAAGCAACAACAGCGCTGTAGGCAGCGATGCCACCAGCATCCCTGGCAACAACAGCGCTAGCATTGGACAGACATCCTTGGGCGGTATAATGGCACAAAACTAATCGTATCATTTGAGTTGTACGCTGAAAAGTAGGCTGGCATTCATTCATATCCTATACTGACGTCTTCAAATTTGCAGAAAATTCAAATTCCAAAGTTTGCCCATATCTCGGGCTATATTCATGATACCCTTTACTGCCCCCCCCCCCTATTCAACAGCGGGTACAGTTCAAAACCCTTGCCCTCGTGCGTAACTGCCTTGTTGTTGTGGCTCCAACCTACTTGAGGTCTTTTTTGCACCTTTGTATCCTCCTTACCTGCGAGGGCCTCTTTGCGATCTTCGACCCGTGGCCTTCTGGTTGTCCCTCGCATGCGCTTTGCTACTGCCCACTCTAGGGGTTTTGCCCGTGTTGGCCCATCAGTCTCTTCGCCTTGAGTTACTAACCTTCTCACCTTCCCAGTTCCGGAGACGTCTTAAAACTTTCTTTTTCGCTGACGCAGCCATTGACGCAGGTGGAGAGCGCTGCTGATTTCTGACGGCGCTATATAAATGTTCGGCTACAATTACAATTACAATTTTGTAAAATGCAACTAGGACATTTGCCGGTTTCAGCTCAGTCAGGTCGCCGGTCGCTTATATAGCTCACTCACCCGTAGAAATCTCCTGGTCCCTCGCTGCCATACGTCAAGACGAATGATCCGTGCACTCTCGCGCGTTGGTCCATCCCCTTGGGACAGTCTTCCAGCTGACATTCGAGCTGTCCCTTTAAACTCTGCTCAAGTTTTTCTAGTTATATTAAGACCAACCTGTTCAGATCCTTTGTACAGCCATGTTTTAGCGCTTTTGAGGTAATTCTAACATGCACTTTTTAAAAGTCCAGATACATACATAGATTCATACATACATACATACATACATACATACATACATACATACATTGCATACATTGCATACATTTACAGTACACATGTATTGTCGAGATTTTTCATGAATACAGCCACATTACTTGCACACGGAGTCCAATTTACACTATCTAGATAGCGGTTATATAGGCCTACATGATCTGAAAGAAGCCTATTCTTACCCCGTGTTTTCCCTAGTCCACATGAACCGATTCCCTTTGATGTCGCCGGGAGCTATCTCCCTCCGCACGGCTGTGACTTCAGTCAGCTAGCTCTCTACGTTGCGCAAAAGACAACATAAATGTTGAAGTAAAGCATCTCACCGTTAACACTCACTGATAGATTTCTAATAGATTACTAGTAGATTGCCCATAGATTTCTAATACACTGTAGATCGCTAATAGATTGCTAATAAGTCGCTAATAGGTTGCTGCTGCCAAATAACCATGGCAAATGTTGTCTTTTAAATCGCGGATATGATTTGAACCAGTTTCTAAACTTTTAAACACAAACAGCTCAGTGGATCCATAACCCACATATATATATATCACACGTAGGCCCTATACGCTTTTTGCAGAATGCAATGAAGTGCACATAGGCGCAGACAGGCAGAGTGAGAGAGTCAGAGAGTGAGAGAGAAGCAGGAGGAGGAGGAGAAAGACGAAGAAGACCAAAATAATGGGCAAAACATAGATAGACTGGAAAAAGAGAGAGTGGAAGAGAACCATCTACGGAAAAAAACAGGAAGAAGAGGTACTGGAGACAGAGACAGCAGATAACAGAAAACAGGATAAAGAAGGGGAAGAGGATGAGCATGAAGAGTAGGAGGAGATGGAAGAGAAGCCATTAGGCCATTAGCCATTAGAGAAGCTATTAGGAACCATCGCCAGTAGATAGAGCATCCAACAGTTTCAGTCGAGGCATAGTTAAACCCACCAAGTACAATGACACAGTCTGTAGAGGTAGTTTCTATAGGTCTGCATAAAAAGGCTTTTGCATATGTGTGCATTTGTAGGGATGTATGTGATGAAACGCAAACCGGTCATTCATATAGCACCCTTTTCGTCTGGTGTTGCTATAGAAACGTTGATTTAGATGCGATGTATTTTAGGTGGAGTCTGTGGATCAGTCATCCCAAGATCGTCGGGCGACTTGGCTGGAAACGAGAAACCTGGAAGAGAATTTCAAAGAACTCGTCTATCTGTCCATTCAGGAGGTAAGAAAGGATGTCACTGCGCCTGCGCGCTGACTCTAGTTACGACATTCGCTCTAATTCTTCATCTCATTAATTCTATATCATATGAACAATCAATCGACGATTGGTGAATCAGAACTAAACTGGTCTTGTTTAACAACGTCAAATTGCAACTTCACTGGTTAGTGTCGAAAGAAATTATTAGCGACGCCCTCCTCCTTTACCCAGGCTTGAGATTGGCTCTACTAGAGTACGCACTGTGGCTGAGTTAAGCACATCTGAAACAGATTTATCCATCATATAGTCTGCCTCTTTGTCTTCATGGACTGATCTGGATATTCGCCTGAGGATATGTCTTTTCTCGGCCGTCGCCACTGACCCAAAAGGCATTGATGATGATGATGATGATGATGATGATGATGATGATGATGATGATGATGATGATGATGATGATGATGATGATGATGGGAATCTTATAAGTAGACAATGATTCAAAGATTGCCTAGGAGGTGAAGTAGCAAAACGATAGAGTAACGAACTGGAAAGACGGAAGAACTTAGAAAGAGAAATGAACAAACTGCGTATACCCAACAGGGACCTCTAGGAACTAACCCGTATGTATGTACGTATGCATGCATGTATGTAAGTATATGTATCTATATCTACATGTTTGTATATATGCGTATGTATGTATGTGTATATGTATGTATGCTTGCATGTATTTTTGAATGCTTGTATGCAAGTGTATGTGTGCATGTATGTTAATAAGTATGTATGTTCGAATGTTTGAAGATGTTTGTAAGGATACAAATAATTGTACGTCAACCAGGTTGAATCTCTCTCTTGTGCAGTAGGATCAGACGAATAGAGTTCCATCAGATCGACAGTTGATAGGATGTTTAGCGTAGAGATCACTTGCGATTGTTTTGGTTGTTTGTTGGTTGTTGCTGGGCTTTGTTGTTGTTGGATGATAAGACATCGGTGGTTGTTGTTGTTGGATGTTGCAGCTGATAAGCGAAGGTCGTCTCAGTCCCGAAGTGGCAGTTGATAAGGTTCCAGCTTCAAAGCGCGGACGTCATCAGGGCTTCTGCTTTAAGAAGACGAAGAGCGGAAGATTCCTACCATACATCTGCTGGAAAGGAGGTACAAGCATCCTTATGAACATCATCATCATCATCATCATCATCATCATCATCATCATCATCATCATCGTCATCATCATCATCATCATCATCATCGTCATTATGAACATCATCATCATCGTTGTCGTCATAATCATCATCGTTATCATCATGAACATCAACATCATGACATTCACCGTATACCACTCTGACATCGCCATAAACACCATCAGCACATAGCGCCTCATGAAGAAGAGTAATAAGTTATCTTCGTTATAACATATTAAGTTGTGTGTCCCAGTCTCATCCATTTCTGGCCGTAGATCCCTTCGTTGCTCTGCGCAAGGTCACTTCGTCGTCCCACCCGCTCCAACCTCCATGGTGCAGCATAGAAGCTGTCGCTGTGGTTGGTCCTACATTTCAGAACATAATATGTTATTTAGCAACCTACGACATGAGCTCAATTGTCTTCCTTTCCATCAATTCTGTAAACGCTTGAAAACCAGTTTGTTTGAATCGCGATTTCGAATTGTCAGGTCGCGAGAGCATCTGAAGAGTCCCTGTGAAGAGGCGCTATATAAATTAGAATTACAAAGCGAAGTTTCCGTTAAGGCGGAAAAATAGTTGCAAGGTTAGGAGTGGATGTTGTTTGGCGAGTTAAGGGAGAATGAAAAATCCGGATAAGATATCACAAAATAAACTATTTGAAAATACTTTAAAAGATCAGACCTTGGAGGCACTGTATGAATGAGAATAGCTACATAAGCAGGTTCTATTCACTGGTTCGATTCTCTATGCCTTTAATTAGTTGCAGTTTCTGTAATTATTTTTAGTTTGGTCATAATCTTCAATATTGTTTTCCGTTTCGGTTTCTGTATTATAAAATAGTTTTAAAGATCAGACCTTGGAGGCAATATATGAATGAGACTACATGTAACTACATATAGCAGGCTCTATTCGTTGACTGGTCCTTAGGCCTTTAATTGGTGCAGTTTCTCTAATTAGTTTAGTTTGGTCATAATCTTCAATAATAAAGATTTATTGGTTTCCTTTTCGGTTTCTGTACGGTTTTTGTTTTCAGAAGGCGACCAAGAAGAGTAACATCGTCGTCATTGGTCATCCGTTGGTCCTCTCTGTCGAGTGGTGGACAATCCTTGCTTTTTCTAGTTGATCGTCGATGTTCTGTGTTTATGAATAGTGGCTGTCAGACGACTTCTCGAAGTTCTAGAACGATCGGACCTCGCACTCTGTCGACTTGCCAGATCGTTAGATTTGCCCAATAGGTAGTGCAACTCAAGTCAAGACAAGCAGTCTCCTCTAAGCTTTGATTTCTTATTATGGCCTAAGACATAAGACGAAAAGTTCAATAAAAGAGCTCCAGAGTCGTTGACCTAAACATCTAAACGCCCAATCTAGCAAATGACTTAATTTAAACAAACGACAATTTTTCACACGTCTTTGTCCCACACAATTAACCAATAATGCGCAAACGTGCACCTCCCTAAACCCTTCGTAGCGCCGCCGAATGTTGTCATGTCCCACCTGTCTCTCGCCCGCATATGCGCGGCACCTCCATAGTGCGCTGGCGCCCTTGTGCATTGCATGCTAACTCACGCCAGCATTGACAAGAGCAATACAAGCATGCTAATTCATTCAGTTCTGCATTAGGCCTATAGAAAATCATCTGTAGTCTCTCTCTTAGTGTAGGAGATGTACATTCTACGATCAGAAACAAAATACTCAGAGTCGGAGTCTGGACTGAAACGACAATTAACTATTAGAGTACCGGTATACATGAAACTTAAAACTTATTTCAGAGTTGTCGAATTCTATCTAATATCTAGTTTTATAAAGTTGTCTAATTCTATCAACATTTTTTCTGTCTCTTCCTTATTTTGTACAAACGAGACTGGTAATAGGTTCTTAATAATTGCAGCAGAATTGTTTTCGCATACTAAGTGCAGCTGGCATCCAATGGTCGTGACTGAGTGAGATACTCAAGTGTGGTTCAGTGAACCAAAAGTAGACATGTTTTCGAAGAAGACCAAAGGACGCAGCTCGCGACTTGGAAACACGCAATCAAACGTTGGGCTGAAGGGTAGCCATCGAAATGTTGCGGAGAAGAGAAAGGAGAGAGAAAGAATGGAAGAGAGCAGGGAAACGACGAAGGGAAGAATATCGGATGGCATGGAACAAAAAGTAAACCATGAAGCGAAGAGAGATTGGAGAGATACAGACAGACAGACAGACAGACCGACAGAGCAAGGGGAAGAGATAGAGAAAAGAGGAGATCAGCATAGGGTCAAAGGAGATGTACATTTGCATCAATTACAATTGCAAATGTATACGTATCTGGTAGATCACAAGGGTAGACGTCAAAGAATATCAGGTGTATGGGTCTAATTTGATCCACAACTATACAGCTCACTTGAACTGATCTGTCTAAATGAACAAACATGTTAAACGACAAAATGGCATAAATATAACCTAATTGGATATAAAATGAGACGACGTGGCATAGCAGAGTATGATGACGTAGTACAGCAGAATATGATGACGTAGCATAGTAGAATATAATGACGTGGCAGAGCACAATATGATGACGTGTCATGGCAGAATATGATGACGTGGCAAATCAGAATATGCTGACGTGGCAAAGCAGAATATGATGACGTGGCATAGCAGAATATGCTGACGTGGCATAGCAGAATATGCTGACGTGGCATAGCAGAATATGATGACGTGGCATAGCAGAATATGATGACGTGGCATAGCAGAATGTGATGACGTGGCAAAGCAGAATATGCTGACGTGGCATAGCAGAATATGATGACGTGGCATAGCAGAATATGATGACGTGGCATAGCAGAATATGAAGGCGCACGGCATCACATTAATTATGTCACCTGAAAACTAACGACCGTACCATAGCATAACAGATTCTATAGTCACTATTTTTTAAGCCTTTAGATAAGTTTCTTGGCTCTGGAAACGTCTTCGCTCCTTTGTAGGCCCAGTCTTCGTTTTATTTTGTGTATCTTAATCTTTGTGTAACAACTGAAGACCTTTTACATTTTATTTCTTATCTTTCTGCACTTGAGTTAAGGTATCGAACTCAAAGAAATCGACGCTCTTCAAGGTCTCAAAGTTAGCTGCCGTCCACCACCTGAGGTTAACTTTTTTCAGGTTTAGAACATTCACCGAACAATTCCTCGAAACTTGTCTCTAGACAAACGTCTGGACAATTACTTAAGGACGATTCCCTCCTAATAATTAGTCATTTGGTGACACAGGTTGAACTAGAAGGGACTCAAATATTGTGCTGTTAGGGTCCCTCCCCATCTCCACATGCAATTGAACAGGTCGCAACTTGTGTAGGCATACGGTAATAAAACAATGAAAGCATAGACTATATGAGAACCTTTCTTTATTTAATTTAGCTCTTGTACATTATGTGACTCACAGGTTTAACTTACAACTATCGCAGTGTTTGACCGATTACACAAGTAATATGTTTTAATTTTCTTACGAGTTGTATATCAAGCGATTCAGAATCTGGTGTAGCCTCGAGAGAAATGAAGAAGAGGTTAAATAGTCGTTTGTTGAAAGGGATCTCCTGGTTAGACACGGTCTGGTGAGTAAACCAGCAAGAAAATTTACCAGAAGATGCTGAGGTTTAGTCGGTCAGGCGTGCAGACGTACCTCACATCTACTAAATACATCATCTTCAACCTTAACTTACATTGCCACTAATCTAATTCTCTCAACCCATTTAGTAACTAACTGTCAGAGCTGAGACAATTTTTGCTATGTGATTTCTGCCTGATATTTCTTACAAGTTGCGACCTGTCAGCTTGATACCGCGAAAAAACGAAATTGATTGATTGACTGACTGATTGATTGATTAATTAAGTGATTGATTGATTGCATTTATCCTGTAAGATGACTTGAAGGAAAAGGATCATAGCGGTCAAGGATTCTATCATCTGCATTCTGCTTGATGTGCTTATAGTTTAAAATTTTAAGCAGTCGTGTAGCTTATACTCGAAACACACAAGTAGAAGAAAGTGGCGAGTGTTAATATTTTGCGGACGTCTTCGCTCTGTTTGACTGATATTCCGTTTATTAAAAATTGAAAACATATTAGGGTCGCCATTCGTATAGGCGTGACACCTAGTGAAGGCAGTTTGAATGAAAACCTCGTGAAAACTGCTTTCTTTTGGGGCGGAGCGCGCCCGGCATCTTAATGGTGTTGTTGTTACATGCTACATGGTACTTGCACTATTAGACATTTATTTCATAATGTTCTTATTCATATTTATTTATTTGTTTTATATTTATTTCATGTCCAATTCAACTAATAAATATAATAGTCATTTATTTAAGAAATGCGCATATTAAATCCTATTTAAAAATAAAAGAAACCGAAAAAGAGAGTTTCGATTTTTCTAGGGGGAGATTGTGTATCGTATATGGGGAGATTCTATTTCAATGGGCAAGACTTTGTTCCGATACAGAGTCTCCGGGAGAGACATTATTTCAGCCAGGGGTAGACTCTGTTTCGGGGGAAGACTTGATATCGTGACATCGGCAGCTGCTGGTTGGACTCGACCAACGATAATTATGACAAAGGCATTCAACTCGTTTTCTTACTTTTATTGGCCTATTTCTCTTCTTGCTGTTCGTCGTGTCTAATTGCCTGCCAGTGTGTATGGTTATTCGTCCGTTTGTCTGTTTTACTGTATGTGTCGTGCTTGTGCAGCGCTCGTAAATAAGCTGCAGAGATCGTGAATAAGCTGGAGAGCTCGTGAATAAGCTGGGGCCCTGCGCTTGTCGTTGGAGGGCGCTTTAGAAGTTTGGAGCTTACGATTACCTCTGATAACGATTATCCTTGTATCTCGTGTTTATGTTTCACATAACTGTGTGGCGTCTTGCCTGAGTCATCTTTCCTTGATTGTTATTTTCGCTCAGTCATCTGTCATCTTTCCCTGATCGTTATCTTCTTGTCGTCTTTCAATTTCTTTGCGTGTGACTTTTGATCGGTCGATGGTTGATTCGCTCCATTCAGTAATAATAAAAACAAAAGAACTTATATAGCGCCACCAATTAATGCTCAACGCATTAGTCGATTGTCGCTGCTATAGCTGCAGGGTCGTTTAGGAATTCCGTCAGGTCAAAATGTCAGAGGAAGAATTAATCGGACTGAGGTACGAACGAAGCAGTCACCAGTTTATATTGTCACAGCAAGTGGCCGAGAAGAAATGGCGGACACCATCCCTAAATCTAATCCAGTGTAACAGTTCTCTAATCTGATCTGACCTCACCTATTCTAATCTATTCAAATCTAATTGAATCCGATCTCATCTGATCTGATATATAATCTGATCTGATCTGATTTAATCTGATTTGATCCAATCTGATCGGATCGGAGCTGTCTTTATCTGATCTCATCTGATCGAATCCAAAAGGATCTAATCTGATCTGATCTGATCAAATCTAATATAATCTATTCTAATTGGAATTGATCTAATCTAATCTAATCTAATCTAATCTGATCTAATCTGATTGAATCTAATCTTTCCTCATTTGTTCTGATCAGATAAGACGTGATCTGATCTCATGATCTTATCTAACGTAATCTAACGTAATCTTATCTGGTCTGATCTAGAGAAAGAAGGCAATAGTTAACAGAGACATGGATACAAAAACTAGCAGGCTTGAATTGTCAATTTTAAACCGGGAGGAGATGAAAAATTGTCACCTGTCCGGATGTCCAGACCACAATTTTTTTTGTAACTTAATCCAGTATACGTGTTAAATTGTGGTGGGTATGTGTGTGTGGGTGCATGCACATGTATTGTATACTCGATCCTTAGCTGTGTCCAAAATATCGAACAACGAAGAATACTTGTTGGAAAAGTCTTGAGTTTATTTGCAGTAGATTTATAGCTCTAGTATAAATTATGACTGTCTTAACAGACTCTTCTAGAGCAACCATTGTTTGGCCAGCTGATGTAATATTTCCGTTCGTTATGACGCTTAGCATCATAATAGGCTAGAGCAGAGAGCGCCTCTGAGTAGGTCTCTTGAAGAGGCTCTATAATTATGTTCTCAGAATGAATGAATGAATGAATGAATGAATGAATGAACGAATGAATGAATGAATGAATAAAGTGGTGTAAATGAAAACTAAGAAAAACAAATTAGTAGTTCTAATTAATTAAGCATATAAGATACATTGAACCACTGATAGCTGTAATTGGGAGTTTAACCTAACCCCCGGGGTAATTTTTGCGAATGGTTCGAACACAGATTATACATGTAGGCCTAAACGCCTTCTGAACCACTTATAACCCTTGTTGTGTTATATTAGGCTGTATTTTTATTATGATAAAATTGTGCGCTGTTGTGAGGTCGTTCAGCGGCCTTGCAATGAAAAAAAACCGTGGAAAGTACAGAGTGGCACACTATTATAATAGCCTTAGTAACCGGTCGAAACCAGTTTGAGTTGGTTTAGTTTATGATGCATTGTTACAGTGTTTGAGAGCAGTCCAGTAATTATTGTGATCGAAGGTGTGCAACTGTGTGCTGGCGATGGTTTAAGTGAATAGGTGGTTTTTGGATTCACTTGTGTAGATAATAATAGACATTGAATGTCGATGAATTAAGTGATGCTATTATTGAACTAATAGTTTATTTAATTAAGACTTATACGCAGAAACTCTAGGACGTTGTGTCTGATCTTGAGTTGCTTCGGTTGAGGTCCGATCGTTTGACGACCCTAAAAGGTTGTTGACACAAGATATAAGAGTCAATAGAGCGAATATCACAACTATAGACTCACGTTCTGGGACTCAGTGAATGCATATCATCAACTCAAGTCCCAGGGCCGCCCGTAGCATAACAAATTAGATGCACACCTCTCCCGCACCCTCCCAAACCCACCCGCCCCTCTCCGCGGCTCGTAGCGGTATGGTGACTATGGTCATTACCGGCGTCTTGCTCTTGCAACAAAGATGTCGATGTTACTGAAGACTCCGCAGTTGAAATCTTCTGAAAGAACGCTGTGATGCAAAGTCTCTTTTTAGGCGGAGATTCTTCGCGAACATCGTGTTTTTCATGTCAGGCATGACTCATTATAGACATTGTCACTAACAACACAGCAATAATAACATGGGCGCTTGTCCATCTCAAAAATACTAAAAAAAATAGGCAGAATCTCTCGTGTTCGACAGCTTCTGCCACGACATATACTTGTAAAATTGTATTATTCTTAAATAATTTTATCCTTATATGTCATATTGCAACCTCATTTTGGCCTCTAGGCCTACTTACCGTACCCGCTTAACCATTTTGACAATCTTACAGAAGCGAGTCATAAGAATAATATGTCCTATTGCACCATATATATAGATGTCTAAATCAAAATGGAAATAGCTGCCATGTAGATAGAGTAGTGAGTAGTGATAAGCGTGAAAAATAAATTTACATAACATCTCATGCTTTAACATGCCGTAAATGCCGTTTAACCAAGATATCGATACGATGCCTATTCTTTGTATAATAATATAATATTTTCGTTTATTGAAACAATCCGGTTGACAAACCGCAACCGGTTACAGTGTACAATTATGCAATTGAAACAATTCACAAGAACACAAATGACAGAAGACATAAATCTTAACTACTAACAGAACAGACAGCCTGCAATACACGGCGCTAATAGCAGCCTACAGAGCATGTCCACCCTACGGGACTCGAACTCGGTACCTCTCGCTCTCTATGCCAGTGTATTATCCAATGCGCTATCTGTTTTTGTGTGAATTTTATTTGGGATGGGTGGACGCACGTGCTTCTAGTGTGTCCGTCTGCGGGCGAACCCCTGTCAAGGCCCCCGTCAAGGCCTTTGAATAATGAAGTTAATGCTTTTCACAAATCGCAGCGGAAGAACTTCAAAAGCGCTTATGAGTTTATAGCTTCCGTCTGAGCGTTTAGAAGGTCAACGATGAATTAATTGACGCGTGAACTTCAGGCATTCAAAAGAGAGTTGTCTGTAACTTCAAAGGACATCAATTAAATTAATTTATACTAGGCGGCATTCCAGTTAAATAGTAGGCGTAAGCCCGCCTATTATAGTTACAATGTACAACTAACAACACCGAATCCGACTGTACGATCTATTATAATTATATATAAATAATTATAATGATATATCGAATTCTTCATTGGCTGCCTATTTGGAGCTGAATATTTTTAAACTTGTAGTTTTTTATTTCTTTACTTTCATTATCCCATGTAAACAAGTTGCGGTATGTCAACTTAGTATTTTAATAAACGAAATCTACTTCTATTTCGCAGCGTATTGAATTAAAGATTTCGTTCTGGATATGGCAATGACGGTGTGGAAATGACCGTGGCTATACCTGCGGTTACTCTGCTGCCCCAGTCCACATTTGCCTGGCCACAAAAACCTTTCTTCCACGGCTCGAAGTGAACTTTTGCACGCATTTAAGCAACGTAACTTCGTGCCTTATATTCCACTTGTATTGTCCTCCCTTTAGACCTGCGTTTTCGTTTAGCCAAGGACACCGCATCTACCTTCTACAGGCACTGTTTAACCAGTGTAAGAATTGTCGAAAAAAGACTGTGAGTAGTGATCCCGTTCTAAACCAAAAAAGAACCGCAACTCTGGCTTCAGGCGTCATGGCATGTGATTCCAGGAATTTTTACCAGTACGGCGTTCAGGTCGGTAAAAAAGAACCGGAACGCCGTTCCTGTGTGTTCCGGTCTCAACCGATCCCTGCTTTGGCGTCTGTGGGGAGTCAGACTATGATTTATGGGGAGCTGAATATTTTATTCGCATTTTTGTAAAACTGATTTAGATATTTATGCTGATGCATGATGTATAAATCAAAATGTTTAATGTCGTGTTTCCTTTCAGTGTGTTTTTGGAAACACCTGACGTCTTAAGGCCGCGTGTCTCTTTGACTGCAACCAACTGACAACATATTTTGTAGCATTCCAACTGCTAAGCGCTGGACCGTTAATTCCAGTAATCATGCGGTCACCAACTGAAGTTGTCAACAGCCTATTTCTATCAGCTGTGTGATAGAGGCTCAACTGGTTCCTCTGACCGAAACCTCTTTCGTATTCATCTGACGAAATAGGTATATTGCGAGCAGATTCATTAAAATTAAATAATGCTAAATCACACTAGCACAACTGGTGGGGTGGAAACGACCCCCTGTGGTGTGCAATGAAAACTCAACTGGGGCTCCTAAGAAAGACTACGGGGGTTGAACCCCCAAACCCCGACAATTCTCACCCTGCGGTAAACGGTTGTCTCTTGCGGGGCGGGGGCTGGACCCGGAGCGCTTGTTAATATATCTCTTTGAGATGCAATATAGCAGTGCGATGAGTGACTGAACGAACGAACGAACGAACGAATGAATGAATGAATGAATGAACGAACGAATGAATGAATGAATGAATGAACGAACGAACGAACGAACGAACGAATGAACGAATGAATGAACGAACGAATGAATGAATGAATGAATGAACGAACGAACGAATGAATGAATGAACGAATGAATGAACGAATGAACGAATGAATGAACGAACGAATGAATGAATGAATGAACGAACGAACGAATGAACGAATGAATGAATGAATGAACGAACGAATGAACGAATGAATGAATGAACGAACGAATGAACGAATGAATGAACGAATGAATGAATGAATGAACGAACGAATGAACGAATGAATGAATGAACGAACGAATGAACGAATGAATGAATGAATGAACGAGCAAATGAATGAATGAACGAACGAATGAATGAAAGGAACGAATGAATGAATGAATGAATGAACAAATGAACGAATGAAAGTAGAGGAGAAATAAATCCTTTGGCGCATTTGACATAAATACTGGTCAAAATCACCTCAAATCGCCAAAAACGGACCTAATATTGGTCAGTGTATGATAATTTAGACTAATATTAAGTCCGACCCCCTCATGCACGAAGCTATAGCCTTGGT
>JACEVL010001649.1:0-24591 GCA_020284085.1 Aporrectodea caliginosa
AACCACCCTAATAGGGGGTCGGAAATTTGTGACGATGTGTGACATGGGGTGAGGGGTATGAGAAGTGTGACGTCACATCAGGTCTATGTTATTAAATTTAACAATTAATAACAATTTAATTTTAAAATAACAGCACTAATTTTGAGTACTGAATTTTTCATTATTTTAATTATTATTTTAATGTATACGGGCACCATAAATTGTTATTAATTTTCTAATTATTTAAATATTTGGTCACCTTCAGATTTTTAAATATCCATGATATATGTTCCATGAAGGCATGGGCGGAGTTTGGTTTAAGTTCATCATCAGAGTGCAGTGCCACATTAAATACTTATTACATGTACAATGACAATAAATGTCTTTTGAAAGTGCTGAAGTCACAAGATGACAAAAATATACAATAGACCTATTAAAGTTTCATTTTCTATTAATTGCCTGCGTTGGGACAGTCCCATGTAAGCCCGAAAATGGAGATTTGCAGTATCTCTGTCAAACGCTTTTTTTCTTCGCAGCATAAGCCACGTTATCATTCTCCACATCAAATACGTCAGCTGGGCGACACCACATTATAACCACCACTGACCCAATACATGACTTGCTCCAATGCAGGACTCTCCCCTACTATTGACAGTCCAAAAAATATTTTTACATTTATTGTCAATGATTTACCTTTCTTTGTTCCTTAAAACCGAAAGAAAATAATCCCCTGGTTTGTTTTCCTCAAAATCGCTGAACACCACATCACATGCCTCCAAGACAGAACTTATCTGGTTTTACCGCAACCCGTTACCTAACTCACAATTATTCCACACTGTACTCAATCTTAGCCCAGATTGCTCCATCAAACCAGCTGATGTTGTCCGAGACCTTGGTGTCCTCCTTGATAACTCGTTGTCTATGAAAACTCATATCTCCAATTTAACCAAATCCTGTTTTTTCCATCTCAGACGCATTCGGCAAGTCAAGAAAAGTCTTAACGAGAAATGTGTTCGTACCCTAGTACAGGCCCTTGTCATTTCTAGAATTGACTACTGCAACTCAGTCCTTTGTGGTCTTCCTGCATCTACCCTTCAACCTCTTACAGCTGTTCTTCATCACGCTGCTAAGCTTATCATGATTATCAAGAACCAAAATCCTCGGGATCATGTCACACCGACCCTCCGTGAACTACACTGGCTTCCCATACAAGCTCGCATCAATTTCAAAATCTGTCTTCTAATGTACAGAATCTACACAAACTGTTCTCCTGCATACCTTTCTTCACTTGTAACACCCTGTTCCTCTCTCCAATCCAGACGAGGGCTACGTTCATCGTCTCAAGGTGATTTTGTTGTGACACGATCACTCAAAAAACTTGGTAACCAGGGCATTTGCGCTAGCCGGCCCGGCTGAATGGAACAAACTCCCTGTCTTTATCCGCAAATCCTCAACTTTATCGATTTTCAAAACTAACCTTAAAACACATCTGTTTAAGATTTACTATGATTGATTTTTCTGTTACGCGCCTTTGTGCAAGATTTCAATTTTGTTTAGGCGCGCTATAAATAACAGTCTAATAATAATAATAATAATAATAATAATAATAATAATAATAATAATAATAATAATAATAATAATAATAATAATAATAATAATAATAATAATAATAATAATAATAATAATAATAATAACATCTGTCAAGCTTGCCTACTTCAATGGAAGTCGCTACGCTCCTGTCCTTTTGCCTGATATAAAAATTTTCCGAGTTACCATTCCTCTAAAATATGGAATCGGTGTCAACTATTATATAAATTATATCTTCAATTATATCTTCAATTATATCTTCAAATATGCTGATGATTGCTATCTTTTGATCTTGGCTTCAAATATTTCCACCACGGATGCAGAATTAGATCACATTAGTGCCTGGGCTCGCAAATGTAATCTCCACCTAAACCATTCTAAATCTAACGAAATTATCTTGACCAGACCAAATGTGAATCTTGAACTAGGTCCTCCAATTATACGTGGCATAAAAAGGGTCACATCCCTGAATATATTGGGTACCGGGTATCGAGATTTCCGCAAAGCTCGGTTTTTCCTCCCATATCCAAAAGATTTGTGTACGGGCCAAGCAATCTCTCCACGCCCATCGTATTTTAATCTCGCATGGGCTCTTGGGAGTCAGGCTATATGATGTGGTCCGGTCCACCACTGTCAACCGAATGCTTTATTGTTCCCAAGTGTGGTGGGGCTTTGCCAGCAAACAGGAACGTGACTCTCTAAGTGCTGTGGTCCGCAAGCTGGTACGCTTTGGCTTCCTACCAAAATCTTTCCCCACTTTTGAGGAACTCTGTAAAAAAGCCGACCATGACCTTTTTAGAAATATCTTAAATAATCCCGGACATATCCTTCATTACCTACTACCCCCTGTCCTATATACTGGTCACGATTTGCGCCCACGCTCACATAATCGTGTTCTTTCTAGATTTGATTCCCTCACCAGGCGTGGTTTCCTGGCTAGGATGTTGTACAGCTAAGCCATATAGTGTTTTTTAGTTTACTATTTACTAACTTTTCGCTACTATTTGATAACTTTGTATAACTTTGTATGTACAGCGCCGTGCGTTTGCCAGCGTTTAATAAAGAACACACTTACTTACTTACTTTTTATATCTATGGTGTGCATTGGTGTCAACCATAGAGATGTATAATATATAAATATATCACTAGAGGCGAACATCTACTGTCTATGGTGAGGCTGTGAAAAATTAGCGAAGGGATACGTCGTGTTCCCTCTAGGCTCTAGCGATGATAATAATATCTCATTGGTGTCAACCAACGAGCTGTTTAAAATCACCTGTTACCTTCTAGAGTTGTGCATACACTATAATTATTATTATCTTGTTTACCCTTACTTGACATAGGCCCACTGTAATATCGCCTGGGCCTCTAATTATTCCTCTCGTCTGAATAGGCTATCTATATTACAGAGACGAGTTGTACGTATTATTGCTGGGAGATCATTGATAACTAACACTGCAAGTAGATTTAGTATAGGCCTACTACGAATACTTAATATCCTTCAGATAAATAAATTGCAAATCTGAGAATTTATGTATCGCTTCGCCAACAAATCTCTTCCCCCAATCTTCAGTCGCTACTTCTCTAAGATCTCTGATACACATTCTCATTATGCAAGATCTCTCGATAACTTTGATGGAACCTATGCCCGCACTAACACTCGTTATTTTACCTTAAGATGTGCTGGTCCTTCTGCCTGGAATAACCTACCGAAGTCACTGTGCACTCTTCCGAATCTTGCCCTATTTAAAAAAGAAGTCAGAGCGTATACCTCCTTGACAATAGTCAATGCGTTATCTAAATATGGTTATTCATTGTTAGCCTATACCACAATTAGTTAAGTGACCTAGTTAAGTGTTGTTAGTTAAGCCCTATATTCTCATTTTTTTTCTGACAATGCTATATTTGTGTTGACTATACTCATCTGTCATCCCTCTGCTAACATGGTACACGGGTATCCCTAACTTAGCGGGACTTCAGTCCCTTCTGGGCCCGATTGTTTCCATCAATTAAGTTAATAAGATAATCATGTGATCAGTCTGTCTGTTTTAATTTCTAAACATACATGTATGATCGTTGATTTATGATTACTCTGGATCACTACTTGTAAACTATTCTATGGAAACAATAAAAGATTGATTGATTGATTGATTGATTGATAAATCCCATCAGTGTTACCACTCCTATGTTTTTCCTCCAAGATCTATGTTTTTTGGTCTCATCTATGTTTTTTGGTCTCATCTATGTTTCTAGGTTTTTTTGTCCAAAATCTATGTTTTTATTTCATAGAAGTTTTACATGTTAAAAAGGTACTTTTTCAGCAATTCCTAAAGCATTACTTAAATATGTTTAAGGCATTTTCATAAAATATGGACTCAACACTCGGCACTTTACTAAAACCAGCCAAAATACGGTCTTCTGTCCAACTTCATGTGTCAGATGCTGGTATTGCTCCACTCTTCAGCTTGTGTGGAAGAGTTTTCTCTCATATGAATCTTGTAAAAACAAAGCAGACAGACTACATTGCGACACTGTAGCGAAGAGAATAATTCCAATGGAAGCAATCAAAAATAAAGGTGCTGGCTGTTACATGTGGAAACCTCCAAAAATCTGTCGTTGAAGATGTTAAAGAAGGACGGTGTTACAAATAATGCCACTGCGATAAACTGGTTAAGACCGTGCAGAAAAATAAAGCTGAACTAGAAAACTTCAATGCAGATGCATCTTTTAACAACTGTTGCATTGATCCAATGATCCTACTATTTTTTGATCCTATGCTTGCAGCAATAATATTTGTCACAGGTATGTGTTTTTGATTTTTGGTGATTAATTTATGTAGCAAATGTGTTACCTACAGTAGTACTGCTGTGCTTCATTACTAATTTTAACTATTTTCACACGTATTCCTTCTAAAAATGTGTCTATGTTTTTCTATGTTTTTTGGAGCTTTTACCTATGTTTTTTCGAAAATTTAGAGTGGTAACACTGAATCCCATAACATAAGCCTATCTATGGTTTCAACCGTTATAATCAGTGCGACCACTGCTTGGGATTTTTCCCAAGATCTTGGGATTTGGGGGTCCGACTTGGGATCTGGGGATATCACCTAGCAATCTTGGGATTTGTTCTAAGGTCTACAGACTAGTTTTACCGTACTTTGCAACAGTGGCAGCGAATCAGATTAGAAAAACTAGCTGTCTGAAAGACGTTTATCATGATTATTGTAACCTGTAACCATTGTTAATTCAATGTTATGCTCCAGTTTTTTCTTTGCGAGTTCTTAACTAGGCATTTTTGTGAATAATTGTGATTGTTAAAAGTTAAAACGCATTTCATATTTCCTCACAACTTTTTTCTTTTCGGTAACTTGGGATTTTTTGGTACACTTTAGGCCAATCTTGGGATTTTTCTGGCAAGAGCTTGGGATTTAAGAAAATGGGGAGTGGTCGCACTGGTTATAATATATATAAGGTCGTTGGTTTCAACGTAATCCTACCTAATTGCGTAGAATAAAAACATTCTTTATACTACCTGGACAAGAGTCTAATCAAGGTGAAAAGTAAATTCTGATATGTAGAAATTACTGTTGTGTCTAAAAATAAAAATTTGGCAAATCGGACAATTTAGAGTAATTTATTTATTAAATTGGCATGGGCGATAATACAGGTTTTAGGTATGGTAGGCGTTGTGGCAAGCATTTTAGTATCGTGGTGCATGTATTTTCCTGGGTGCGGGCCGAATCCCCGAAACCCGAATCCCCGAAAGGCATTTCGGCCGGATCCCCGAAATTGATTTTCTAAGTCAGACCCGAAAGAATATAATTAATAAATAAACATTTGAATAGGCAGTATATCAATATACATCAGGGCCACGCTAGGTTTGTCATATTTACAATTTAACTCTGAATACCTCGGCCGCTTTCTAGAAAACTGTTTTCGGGAAATCTGGCTTTTGTCTGTTTTCAGCGTTTTCGGGGATTCGGGTTTCGGGGATTTGGGCTGACCCCCTGCAGATTCATGATTTTTGCAAGAACGAAAAATACGTTTTTGCAGGACCCAAGCGTTACAAAATGTAAACCACTCATTCAGAGCTTACAATAACGATATTTTCAAATTATATGGGCTCGAGGTTCGATTACGCTGCTTGAAACGCAGACAAAAGGCTTGAGTTGAACATACTTTTACGGGGTCAGCCCGAATCCCTAAAACGCTGAAAACAGACAAAAGCCAGATTTCCGAAAACAGTTTTCTAGAAAGCGGCCGAGGTATTCAGAGTTAAATTGTAAATATGACAAACCTAGCGTGGCCCTGATGTATATTGATATACTGCCTATTCAAATGTTTATTTATTAATTATATTCTTTCGGGTCTGACTTAGAAAATCAATTTCGGGGATCCAGCCGAAATGCCTTTCGGGGATTCGGGTTTCGGGGATTCGGCCCGCACCCATCTGCAGATGCACGCATAAAAGAATGACCTATGCCTTTGCTAACCTGTTTTGTGCCAGTGGTTGCCAGTTCAGGACCGAAATTGGTTTAATCAACATGGCTGTCAGAAGGGTGATTCAAGGGCTTTTCGCTGTTCTTCCGACTGATCCCCTTTTTCCAGTATCACAATATAATATTTACTATTTCTGGAGTATTTTTTCATTTGTTGTTAAAATATTTAACTATTTTCATTCCTTTTCTGTTTTTGCGTGCAGCAATCATCATATGTTTGGCTGCTTAAAAGTGACTAATTATTGGTTTGCCTAAAATTAAAGGTATATAACATGGTAACAAATAATTTCTGGCATATTTAATAGTAGTATTACCAGTGACACTGCTATTTAGGTGGGCACAGGTCGTTAGTCCGAAGGTTCGATAGTCCGAAGATCCTATGGTCGTAGCAGCTGGATCGATGAAAAGAATTCTTGCTTAAATAGAAGTTGGATATATGAAATGACCTTGGTTGTGTTAGTCTTTTATTACAATGTACTCTGGAATGTAGCCCTTATCGGCCTGAGCAAAGATGTAAAAGAATAGCTCGAATAGAACCGTATTTACTTTTATGAGTTTTGAGTTATGGCCATTTCTTCTGATTTTCTCTGAAACTGACCTTTTTGTCCTTAAAATAACTTTTGATCATCTTAAATTTAGCAGCCTGGTTTCTTATCGCAGGTAGCCCTTATCAAGATGAGAAACACAAGAAAGAATTAACCATTTTAAACAATTATTGTCTGATATCTGATCATTTTTCCTTGTTTTTTTGTTAGATTTTGTTTTTCCTGACCTTGAAATGACCTTGAATGACCATGAATTTGGTGTCTATATTTTACCTGGATGTAGATCTCGTAGAAACAAACAGCAAAAAGTTCATTCATATCAGACTCTTCGTTAATTTTTGTGTGATAAAAAGAGTAAATCGACCAAAGACCCAAGTTCCAAGATCCGAGCATGGGCGCCTTCAATCCTGGGAATTTAATTAGGGTATGTTCGGGGGCTTTGAGGGACCTCGGGATAACATTTCAAAATTCTGTAAAAATTATTTATAGACAACGTATGAATAGAATATGGTGACAAATAGGGAACAGGTGGTTTCTGCAATGTATCATTTTTCTGGACACCCCAATGTACATGTACTAATTTTTGTTTTTCATTGTTTTATATAGGTGCTACCTACTGGTAATGGCTACAGCTAGTATTGATGATGAGAAATTTGACTTTGATAGTGTAACAAATGACAAGAACTTCATAGACAGAGGGGCCAAAGGTGAAGTCTATGGGCCTTTCACATGGAAGAGCAGAGAGTGCGCTTTGAAGAGAATCTGGATCAGTTTGGGTAAACCTGGTGATGATTTAAAAATGCAGGTGAAGGATAAAACATTTATCTGGACTTCAGTGAAACACAGGCACTTGATAGATATCCGTAATGTCATTTTGAGGCCAAGGGCATTATACATAATAATGGAATATGCAAGCGGTGGTTCATTACGATATTTTTTAAGTAACTGTGATGTTGCAGTTCATAGCCAAATAGATGTTTCAAAGTGGGCCAGACAGATAGCTGAAGGTATGCTGTTTCTACATGAAAAGAATATCGTTCACAGGGACTTGAAATCCAGCAACAGTATGTGTACCTACTTGTTTCTAACGTTGTGCCGCAATAAAATAGTTTGCATATTTGTATAGGTTTCAGTTAGTTAAAGCAAGGGGGTTTGTGTTACAGGCTTTGTTCAGTCATTTATACATGTTTACCTTTGCATTATTACGATATAGTTAATTATGGTAAATGTGTGTGTAAATCATGGGTTAATGAAATGTAGGACTCGGGTGTGCATATTTGATGGAGTGGTTAACTGGCTGATGTAATGGTATGTTTTGTGACATCCAGTAATGGACTAAAGTTTACTGTCCCTTGCAGTGATATTTTCGTTAACGTTAAGTAAAATTAGAACTGAAAATAATGATTTCCGTTAAGTATAACTTAACTGTAACTGAAATTATTTTAAGAACGAAAACTGAAATAGAACGACAATCAAGCACACTGAACGAAAATTAGAATTAAAACGGAAATTAATTTTCGAACTGAAATTAATAACATAATTGGAAATTTTCGTAGATAGTTTTGCTGATGCAGTTGTGTTTACGGCTAGGAGGTGCACTTGCTTTCTGACTCTTGAAACTCTAATATCTTTAGTTTATCATGTGCTTCTATGTGCAATTTATATGTATGGTCATTTTCATTAGGACCTTTCCCTGTAAGTTTATAATATTCAACGTTGTGACAAGACTGGTTATATCAAATCATTTTGAAAAGTGAATCCATTTCGATCATAAGTACTTTGTGCAGTTTGATCACTGGGCTGAAGTTAGAAAGCCATGTATTGGATTTTTTAAATATGCCTACAGTACTGCAAAGAACTGTTTCCAAATTATGAAAAATTTCGAATTAATTTATTAATTTCAGGTAGAAAAGTAATTTCCTTTTTTATTCTAATTTTCGTTTAGTGTGCTTGATTTTCATTCTATTTCAGTTTTTGTTCTTAAAATAATTTCTGTTACAGTTATATTTAACGGAGGTCATTATTTTCAGTTCTAATTTTACTTAAATAACGAAAAATATCACTGTCTGGAAGTTCATCTTTTGGATCCATAAATCTGCAGAAGTCGAGAAATAATTGTCTTCACTCGGGTAGTGTCTAGACTAGTGTGCCAGTTTCTGTCATTGACAAAGCAAGTTTACGAACACGTGCCAGAGTGAAGCCCATATGTCGAACTTGTTCCAGTAGTCAGAAACTCGTAATTTTTCTACCTCCGGTGTCCAGTGACTAACTACTACTATGACCAGTTCTACTTCTCAGAGCATTTTTAATACCCCTCTTTTTAAGAGTTGTAAACTCGGTCTTGTGAAAGGACTGCAAGTTGCTTTGAAGGTTTGTTAGGTTGCATCATCCGATCTGTTTTCCACATCATTTATCGGATTTCAACAATGCATTCGCTGACATTTTTCTCAATATCATACTTGAAATATTCCAAACACCACTCGTCTTTGGTCTGCCGCCTAAAGTTTGTATTCCAGCCATTTACTATATAGAAAGCTACTTAAAATCCAAAATAATTGTTAAATAAAAAATACGTCAAATTGCCCCAACGAGTTGTCCAAATAAAAAGAATTACCGGATGTTGGAAAGACATAGATATAGACAGAACGTTCCACTATTAGAAGCTTCAGAAGTAAGGACTTCTGTGTGTAATGCCTAACAGTTAGGTCCTACACTCATTGTCAAACAAGTACGTTTGTGTTAATCCACTTTATGTTGTAGGTTTTTGTTTTTATTTTCGTTATTTGTTTTTATTAGTATGCCAAGTTTTAGTATTAGTTCTAGTTTTAGTTACAAAGACCTGGTTTTCGTTTTTTTCGTTATCATTATTTGTCTGAGTTTTTGTTATAGTTATCGTTAACGAAAACCTTAAGTTTTCGTTAATGATAGGTTTTAGTTATAATTATCATTAACTAAAACGTCACTAGTCCCTTGCTGCTCGAACGGGCAATATCTCCTCTTCAGTTTAATTTTAGTAAGATATGGGTTTTGCTCAGAGCCTAAACTGCCATGTGCACTGTATCCCAGTTGCGGATCCAGAAGTTGCTAAAGGGGCGAGGTGATTTTACCATGCTGAAAGCACAGGATATACTTTTAGGCATCACAACTTCTGAGAATTCAAATTATGTCAGGATTTTCTTATAGCTCGTAAATTTTTTTATCACGTATCTCAGAAATATGACTTTAAAACACTTTTTTTATTTTTATGGATTTCATTACTTTATGTGTACACTCGATTTTTGTGACAATTTTGGTCTGACAATGTTCTTGTGCTACCAGCTAAGAAAAAGGCAGTGATAGGGCTTTAGGGTCACTGGCTGCAAATAATGTGGGACAGCCTTCTGACATCTTTTCAGAAGGCTGAGAGTGTTAACCTTTAAAGAACAATCGGAATTCTGTCAGGCAAGTGTCAGTGTGCCACCCTGTACAGTGTAGCATGCCAAACGATTTTAAGTGGCACATTTTGTGGCACCAGATATCCTGAGAAATGGTGATATACCAGGTACCAATGTAGGTAATGAGACAAAGAAGGGAAGTATAATTAAGAAATTATGTTCTCTTAGAAGACTTAGAGCCTATGGCACTCACATGGAGTCACATGCTAGAGGAGCTTGAAAAATGGTTGAACTAGTACATGGATATGCTTGAACAAGTGGTAAGTGCAAAGGTTCAATAATTTATAGATTGTAATGAGTGGTGCCTGATGCAAAGTGGATTGCCAATCCCTACTGTTTGTGTTCTCTGACTGTACACTCTTACCACTTGCACTTACAATAAATTATTTACTGTCTAAAGCTTTCTGCAACAAGCTCGCTACCTACAATGCTATATGCATTTTTTTAAAATTTTACAGTGTTTTTTCTTAGGCTTCTATCGCTGAAACTGCTTTTGGTGTAAACTGAATGGCCTGGCCTACCCTAAATTAGATGGAGCTCATTGGCTTTGCATCAACCTTTACTGGTTCCCTTAAAAACACTGTTATTATGTGTAGATTTATTCATTGATTCATGGAAATTTATGTAGAGCTTTTTCAAGAATTCTGGTTCTGAGATGTTCACAGATTAGCCTCGGTTAAAGAGAAGTCTTGAGATCCCATGCAAAGCACATTTAAGTGCTTTGACATAAAAGAGAAAGCAAGGAAGATCATAATTGCTTGAGAAACAATATAAATGACACATAGCAAGACTTGAAATTAATATTAGAAAAACACGGAATCTGACAAATAATTAATCAATTAAATGAGTGTCTGTCATTATCACCTATTGTCACAAAATTGCTGGCATCAGGAGTAGGCTTGAGGCTTCTTTAAGAGGCACTATATAAATCTCGGGAATGAATGGTGATGATGATCATATTGTTCATGATGATGATGATGCCTTTAAATTAGAATTACTGAGTAATGTTCAATTAAATGGTGGAAAACAGATCTATATATTTGCAGATTTCAGAAGTGTAGCAGTGTGAGTCATAGGATTAGCTTGCTACTGATAAAAAGAGTAGTCCTATAGCAAGGTCATACTATTCTTATGTACATTTTTGTCCTTTGTACAGTTATGCTGATGGAGCAGTTTGATTCTTTGAATGCTCATAAAGAGATGACACTTAAGATAACAGACTTCGATGAAGTCAGAGAACATGATCACACAACCACAATGTCTTTCAGAGGAACATGTGCATACATGGCACCAGAAGTTCTGATGACTGAAAGGTTTTCAAAGGCCAGTGATGTTTGGAGGTGATTCTGAAGTTTATCATTGACACAGCACAGATCTTGTTAACACAATCTTGCTTACAAACCTTATTAGATTACAAACCTTATTATAGGTTTGTCTTTCAAGACATTTAAGGGAAGAATGTTATGGATTATAGCAAAAGCTTTTAAAGTTTCCAGTGAGTACATTTTGGTTCAAACTGCTGAACTAGAAGATTAGTTTTGGATTGTGAACATTGGTAAGTATACATGTATGTGCATGCATATGACTAATTATCCACGTGGAATGTTTAATATTTAGGTTAAGTATTGTGCCTTGGATTAATATATCTGTTAGGCAACAAATAAACAAATATTATTTCCCCAATGTTCAGCAATGTCATAAATTGAAGATATTATGATAGTATGACAATCAAGCTTGTATGGGCTGCATTTATCAGTGTCTTACGCAAGGACCCAGTAACGAATGGAATTTTTCCTTGCTTTAGTATCAGCTGCCTTGTGCTATCTCTTAGTAAGACCTTTCTACCAAATCTAGCTAATCATGCAGTATTCCTCATTCAGTGGTGTCTAACCCTACCTGGAATGGGAGACCAGCATGGTGGGGCTTGGTCTCGCATTCTGCTTTATGGTGAAATATCTCTCGATATGATTGGGAAAGTGAATCAACAACGAAACGAAAGGCTACAGGTATATGGCCATGTGCATTATTTTACTTGGTAAGAAACTACAGAATATAACACTGCAGGGTTTTTCCGTCTCAAATCAACAAATTTCTTGCAAGTTTCCCATTCGACCATCCCAGATTTTGATGAAATTTGCACAGAATGTGCATTAATGTATTAGAACATGCTGTGCAAAAGTTTACAGCAATGTTCGTTGTATTCTATTTTTGCCAGAATCTTAAGGATGTCTGGAGTGACCCTGTTTATTGCGATTTGGAAATCACATGTATCTTAATTTGCTGCCATATTCAGAAGGCCGTAAGTCGACTATTATTGCAGATAATTGGATGAAATTTGCAGGACACCTAGCTTATATAGTGCTAATCAAGGGCTGTTGAAGAACTATATACCCAATGGATAGTTTTATTTGGCTGGGGATTGAAAATTGGAAAACAATGACTCTGTCTGGCGCCAGTACTTTACTGCTCCACTATGACCAAATGGGATGATTAACAGAGAAATTGTGAACCACTTGCAGTAACAGTCCACATTGTGTGCACAAATAAGCAATTAGGTTGGCTTTATCATGTGTACCTGACTACCTGTTGCATTATGACTTTCTGAAATTGACAACAACCTATTTTTTGTGTTTTGACAACCATTTTCAAGGCCTTATATGGGCATGTGTGACAGGTGATACAGCTTTGAAATTAGCACCATTTGAAATGAGCAGCTAAAAAACTATAAATTGCAACAAGAATTGTTTTTGAGACTCCTGTAGTTCCATTGATGTTGTTGTCTCCATTATAGTAGTGTTTTAAGCATTTGTGAGCTGATACCAAGCTAAAAATAATCATGAATAATGCAGACCATGTCCTTCAATAGCCTACACAATAGGTCTGAGAAATAGAGCAATGACAGATGACTGTTTTGAGATGAAATAATGTTCTATATGACTGTATTTATGTCTTAAAGTGACTGTTTAATACGCAATTTTAAACGAACTGTAAAAGCATGTTGAGTCATATATGCAAATGTCCAACAATAGCTGACAGAAAGTCATATTTTCAACAACTTCATTTATTACTGTTTTATGTCAGGCATGGAAATTAATGAGAACTATGCAGTACTACTATATATCAAAATTTCTGCAATCTGATGTACTGATTCTGTATAGCAGCAAGATTTTTAGCTTGGTATCAGCTCGTGAATGCTTAAAACACTACTATAATGGAAACAACTACATTAATTGAACTACAGGAGTCTCAAAAACAATTTTTTTGCAGGTTATGGTTTTTGATCTGCTCATTTCAAATGGTGCTAATTTCAAAGCCGTATATCCTGTCACACATGCCAATATAAGGCCTTGAAAATGGTCGTCAAAACACTCAAATTAGGTTTATGTCAATTTCAGATGGCCATAATGCAACAGGTACACATGATAAAGCCAACCTAATTGCTTATTTGTGCACAAAAATGTGGAGTCCACATTTTGTGGACTGTTACTGCAAGTGTTTCACAATTTCTCTGTTAATCATCCCATTTGGTCATAGCGGAGCAGTAAAGTACTGGCGCCAGATAGAGTCGTTTTTTCCAATTTTAAATCCGCAGCTAGAAAAAACTATCCATTGGATATCTAGTTCTTCAACAGCCCTTGATTAGCACCACATAAGCTAGGTGTCCTGCAAAGTTCATCCAATTATCTGCAATAATAGTCGACTTACGGCCTTCTGAATATGGCAGCAAATTAAGATGCGATTTCCAAATCGCAATAAACATGGTCACTCCAGACATCCTTAAGATTCCGGCAAAAATAGAATACAACGAATATTGCTGTAAACTTTTGCACAGCATGTTCTAATACACTAATGCACATTCTGTGCAAATTTCATCAAAATCAGAGATGGTCAAGTGGGAAGCATTTGTTGAATTGAGATGGAATGACCCTGCATTATTCGGTTCACATGGTATTTCAAATTTATTGCAATATAAGGAAGGTTATCAGAACACCAAAAGATAGATCATGTAGCATGTTGTAAATTTAGCTTTCCAGATAAATGGTTCATGTGCATATGGCATGTTTTAGTTACGGCGTTGTGATGTGGGAGATGTTGACAAGGGATCTTCCACATAGCGGTCTAAAAGTGGGACCTTTAGTAGAAAAAGCACGCTGTGGCCAGCTTGCACTCTCTATGCCTGAATCTACTCCTGCAGCATATAAGGAACTTCTTTGTGGTAAGCTAATACTAAAAGACCTGGGATCTTTTTGCAAATGCTAGCCCATGTTGAACCAGCCGTATTATTTTCTTAAACTTAATTCGTAAGGACCATTCTGGTGCTAAAGTTACTTCCTTGGACATATATTTGACCATGCCTGAGAAAACCCTCAAGCTGAAGAATATTAAAACTGGCTTTATTCCGCACCCCAGTATGTCCATAGGCTTTAAATGGGACCCATATAGGCTGTATATACTTCCCACTTGGAAAGATGGATTCTATATGGGCTCCATGGCAGAAGCTAGATCAGGAGTGTCAAGGTGGGCCAGTGGCAATATTTTCCAGCCTGTGGTAGGCCAGGGTGTTGGAAGAAGTCTGAACAAAACGGGATAGGAGCCTGAGAGGGGCTCGATGAGCATGTCCCCATAAAAGTTTTGCAAAACTGAATCTTAAATGGTGGATTTTTAGCATAAAAACAGGCAAATATAGGCTTATGAAATCTTAATTTTGATCTTCATTATCAGTCACGAATATCACAGTTGTCTTTAGACAAGGCTTTGCAGGCCAGAGAAACATCTTTGGTGGGCCAGAAATGGCCCACGGGCCAGCTCTTTGACACCTCGAGCTAGATTCTCAACAAGGCTGGGACTGCTTTTACAAACAGATGTATCAGTGGCTAGACGAATTCTACCCGCTTCACACTGTCTCCATCTCCACAAGAAATCCAGTCTATATTCCTGTAAAGATCAAGCATCTCCTCCGGTGCAAGAATAGGCTAATGAGATCTGACCGGATAGAGGAGGCCTCCATGGTCACTGGATGGATAGAAGATCACCAGAGCAGCAGGCACTGAGATGCAGGACATCAACCCACAGCGCAGCAAAAGACCCTATGGAGACGGGTCAACCAGCTGACCAATAGGACCCAGCCAGTGAAATAACAGCCGATGATCTGAACTTTCACTGTGCAAGGATCTCACATGAACCTGACTACATCACTCCACCTCAGAAATCCACCGCAAATCCAAACGAACTCCCATTCATGGAGTATGCAGTCGTCCGCATACTTGACTCTTCCCTGAACAGCAGCGAGTTTAGATTTGCTTCCGGCATGGTTCCTGCGTCTACTGGCCCCAGTCTGCTCACCCATCCTGACGCACTTATTCAACAGATCTGTCCTGCAGTCACAAGTCCCTTCACAATGGAAGAGAGATCGACCCTTTGCCAAAAGTACCTAACCCAGCCTCTCCAGCAGATTTCCGCCAAATCTCGGTAGTCCCCATATCATCAAGATTGGTAGAGCAAGCCATAGTACACATGTATCTATATCCAGCATTCTCCACACCATCCTTTTCAGCAAAGCTCGCTGATCAATTTGGATTCAGGCCAATAGGGTCCACGACAGCAGCAGTCATAGACGTACTACAACACATAACAGACCAGCTTCAGAATAACGACTTTGTAGTAGTAATCTCAATGGACTATTCTAAAGCATTTGACATAAGTTCATCATTCCTCATTACTGTCCAAGATAGGAAAACTACACATGCAAGATCATATTTATAATTGGATAAATAAGTATGTCCAGGACAGAGAACATGTGACTACGTATGCCGGGCAATCTCAGATGTGAAATACATAGACGCCAGTGTTATTTGTGGTGGGTGCTTCCGATCTGCATCCCCTCTACAGCTTTGTCAAATATGCAGATGACTGGTGGGATCATCACATCTAGAAATGGCAACAGAGGAGCACGCCGAAATCTCGGCATGGGCCAAAGCGAATAACCTCCGTATACACCCAACCAAGATGCAAAAGCTCATAGTTTCAGTTAGGGGACAGGGCACCATACTCTGATTATTCAGGGTGCCAAGCAGGTTGATAAGATCTGGATCCTTGGGGTAACACTCAGTTCTGACCTTGGCATGCATACCCACCATGAGGGGCTCTCTCCTCTTGTGCCGCATCGCTGTATGCTCTTGCTGGTATTTGTTCGCACTGACTTACTCATCAGGTACTACATGGGTTTTGCCAGAATGACCACCATCGCTCAACTGATGTCCTCTCCCCCCCCCCATGGTAGGGCTATGCAACATCTGAGTTGTGGCTGTGTCAGCTGATTTTCAATAAACGAATATTGATTGATTGATGTAGAGACAGAGATAGGTTCAAGCACATGCTCGGAAGAATGAAGCGGAGAGGATTCCTCCCTACCACTGCACCAAGCGCAGAGGAACTGGCTAGGACTGTGGATGACTCCTCGACAGGGCGGCAAAAACTTACCCTGGCCATGTGCTCCGAAGATTCTTGCCACCTCAACGTCAAAGCCATTACCATCTACGCACTCGAGCCCATGTGTTCACTCTCCCACCCAAGGGCAACCGAAATTTCATTTCTGGGTCTTATTATGTCAATATGTTAGGGGCCGCCCATAAATGACGTCACGCACCTAGGGGGTGGGGTTTGAAATTTATGACGACGTGTGACACAGGGGTGGAGGGGGTTGAGAAATGTGATGTCATGTCAGGTCGATGTAACCAAACTTAACAACTTAACAACAATTTAATTTTAACAATAACAACACTAATTTTGAGTATTAAATTTTCATTATTAGTTTTTGATTATTTAAATGTATACGGTCACCATTATTAACTAATTTTATGATTATTTAAATATTTTTATGTGGTGACCATAAGATTTTATTCATAACAATATTAAATAAATAAATAGACTGGTTAAGATTAATATATACATGTCCATGACTCGGTCATTTCCATATGAATCAATGCGTGTAATGGGGGTAGGGGCAGGGTGAGCAGTGGGTAAACTCTGGTGTGAAGAGCAGAATATCAAGCAGAAAGCAGATTCGCTACCCGCTACCCCATAAAGGTCGACTCATCCTTCTTTCGCTTGGTGGCGTTGGTAAAATGAGCAGTAGGTCAGATGGGTACCTTGCATGGCTGCCATACAGTTAAATTCTACTTCTGTTAAACTTGTAATCGTCTGTTACTACTATGTCTTGTAATCTTCTTGTGTACTTGTCAGTTTGAATGAATAAAGAATATATATATTAAATATTTTAAAATGTGACTTTAAATTACAGTTGAACCTGCATAAGCTTGGTGTGCCGTCTATTAATGCTTTGTGCGTCAGATACCAGCACAGTAGAAGTTATAGGTTACAGTTACAATTTAGGGCATCAAGGGGACATATTTGATTAAATTTATTGCAACGTCATAGTAAAATAAAAGTACTTCGTGAAATGTAATGTACATTAGGACTTGGTGTGATAGCTAACAGAAAGAATATGAATACCCTGCATAAAGGAAATGATTGTGGCCCATTCTGTGTTGTCTTGCCATCTGAGTGCATTTCTTGCAAGTAAATTGTTTAACTTATGACTATGCCTGATAAACATTCACTTGCTAATGAACTGAATTTTAGGCTTTGTGATATTACATATCTTCTACACATAATTATGCATAAGCAATGTTTTACTTTTAAAAAGAAATGTGGCCAAACCTTGGATGTGCATAAATTAACAGAGCAGCAGGCTGGACTTGTAAATTCTCAAGAACGTAAATATTTGAGTAGTTGACCCAGTTGCAAACAAAGTCAATTCACATCGTTTTAATTGTCTTAATTTCAAATTTGTTTACATTTGTGACTAAATTATATATGGTATATTTTAGACTGTTGGTGTCCGAATACAAAGAACAGACCTCCATTTAGAAAAATCATTGATAAATTGAGTAGTATTAACAGCAGTGAAGGCAAGTCTATGTTCATATTGATGTTTGCTTTGCTACAAGGCTTCAATGGGCTTAAAGGCTAAATATTGATACATTTGAATTTTGACAAACTGAATGCATCAGGTACATAGTTTGAATGCATGTTTCAATTCATTTGTAAATTTTATCACAGTTTAGCCTTATTTTTTCAACTGTGGCAAGTATAGTCAATGCCTGACTGTCATGACAATAGTAAAATGAACTACAGTAATTTTTATAATGCCAGTATAGGAAAAAGGCACTGAATATACTATTGTGATTATAAATGGTCCATGTTGCTGGTATCCTTCCCCAATTTCTCCAGTGTCAATCAAAACCAGGCTTGGTGTACAGCAGACATGGGCAACTTCTTGCAACAGAGGGCCACTTGCTGGCTAATTTTAGCAGATTCATTTGCCCCAGAAAATGGGACAATATTAATTTTATTCAAAATGAATATTGCAGAATAACCTCATAAATAAATGAAGATATAATGAAAACTTATTAATTATCCCAATACCTACAGTTCTAAACTACAATAAAAACATAATATTAATTGTTTTAAGTTAATTCAGTTTTAAAAAGACATAGAATGGATAAAAGGTTCCCAAGTTCCAGGGTCAATGCTAACATAAAAAAACAGATCAAGTGCCAGTTCAAAGGTCCCCAGGGCCAGACCATGGGCTGGATGCTGCCCACCCCTGGTGTACAGCTACGAGATCTTAAGATGGCTCAGGCAAAGTTTGCTTGTGATGATCCAATGCAACACAGGCTGTGTGCTGTCTGACTGAATTTGATGTTTAAGGTAGAGACTGTGATGAACACCAAATTGATGTGAACATCCGAATTTGCATGATTCTATCTTATGTCCGTCTTGATGTCTTTGTATTCCTATTCAGTCAGTCAGTGTATGTCATTTTCTCTATCTGCATCAGTTTCTGCTTGTGTCTTAGTTATGTTAGTTATCACCGTCACCTTCGCCTGTTGAAAAAGAGTTTTGAAAAAGACGTTTCTAAAACATATTTCTACTTTTATAGGCAAATCAGATGATCTATTCATATGATTACATCTGTTTTGTTTCTACTTTAGGAAATGGATATATACATATACATATAATTATGTGTATATATATTATGTATATATATCTATATATATAAATTTATATATAAAAGAGATCCGGTTGCTTATCTAAGCAAAACATTACTTTTCTTAGTTGACACATTTGTGTGTATATATATTATGTATATATATCTATATATATAAATTTATATAAAGAGATCCGGTTGCTTATCTAAGCAAAACATTACTTTTCTTAGTTGACACATTTCTTGAATCTTTTTGATAAGTTTTCCTACCTATTGTTTTAAAAGTACAATACGGATGAATGGGATTGCTTTAATTTGTAAGTACATCTTTGCATAGCTCATCTTCAAGAAAATTCATCAGAATAACGTAAATTGTCGATTAAATGCTATTTCAATCAGTCGTCATATAATGAATTCAATAGATAGCAAGCATTATCAGTACATGTAATTATTAAATCCTAATTGCATTTTGCTTTTCCAGGGTGCATGGAGAAATTAGAACCAGAGCAAATACAGAAAGATCCTTTGCCGGAACAGATACAAGAGCCCAAAAGAATAAACGGTACCTTTAAACTCGTTTTTATACTAGTGGTTAATAATGATGCTGGCCTGGTATAGAGGCATTAAATGAACATTAAATGCATAGGCGAATCATGAAGATTAAAAGTAAGACCATGTTTTCTAATGGCTAATATTTGACAATAATGTGTCATTGCTTTGTAGGTTACTTTACTTTTTCATTTATTGTGAATGATTCGTACCGCTTCTGCATTGAGAGGCTTTTATATGTTTTATAATTCATTCGATGTAACTACATTCCATAGTTGAGGCAAGACGTCCTTGAACTTGCACTCATGAATACCTGTCTGTCTTGTTATGTCTATTCGTATATCTCACTTCTCTGTTTCCGATTTGCTTGTCTCCATATAAGTTAGGCTGTTTCTCAGTATCATCATCACTACCACCACTCTCGCTTGTTGAAAACCAGTTTATAAATATACAGCCTTGAATTCATATCTTGTCAGGAATATTTTCAAATATTAGAAGGCGATACACATCTTTATTTGAAGAATGTATTTTTATTTTCAGTTGAACTTCGATACAAATCAGATCCAGTTTTAGTTCGTACAATCAGGACAATAGCCTCAAAAGAAAAACGAAATAAATTGATCGGTGGATTGACGATCTTAGACAAAGAATTGTTTGTTGTGAGGGAATTGAGTTCAGAAGTTGAAGTTTATGATTCGATGAAATTCAATTTAAGTCGTCGATGGAATTTGGAGGAATTAATTCATCCAGATGACATAGGATCCTGCAGCAGAAACAAATGTCTCTACATCTTTGATTACAAAGGCTTCGAAAAGTCAAAGGAAATCCTGAGAGTCGATCCAAATGGAAAATTAATACAGAAATGGTCAACAGGAGACGATTGGGGAGGCGGTCTCTCTGTTACAGATGAATCAAATGTCGTTTTAACTGTATCTGAGAAAAATAAATTAAATGAATATTCGCCAGATGGACAGTTGATCCGTGAAATAGATTTATCATCACATGCACGTATTTCTTATCCATTGCATGCTGTAAAACTGACCAATGGTAATTTCGTGGTCAGTCATGGCTTCCCTGGTGATGATGAACTGGACAGAGTGTGTATAGTGGATGCACATGGAAACCTTCTGAAGTCATTCGGTGGAAAACGTGGATCGACCATCGGACAAATGAATTATCCATTTCATTTGTCCGTCGATGAAAATGGATTCGTGATGGTAGCTGATCGATTGAACAGTCGAGTTTTGTTATTGAATTCAGATTTGGAATTTAAGAGAGAAATTCTCTCAAAAGAAAAAAAGCATGGATTACAAAATCCATCAAGGATTCTTCTGGATGAATCAAATGATCGGCTGTTTGTGGCTGACAATGAATCCTACAATCAACGGATTTTGATTTTCAATTTTTAATAATTAAGTGAACTATAATTAATATTTACTCTTCATCAGGGTATTTTGTATTTTTTCTAAATATAGTAAGTAAGTAAGTGAGTATATGCTTTATTAAACCAATTGCATATCCGCACTCTGGTGTATTTATGTTCATTCTAACTATAAAAGTCTTGCACTGTGACATTGATAATGAATTTAATTAAGTGGTTTGTAATTTTTGGATAACTTACAGCTCTAGCAAGTGCTTTACGAATTTTGTTTAGATCTACCTTAGGCTGATAATTATCTGAAAATAATTTAGAGCTATAATTGTCAGCAAGAGTTGTCGTGTATAGTAGACATTATCTGTGTTGTACGCAGCATTGGTTGGTCGAAAATGGTTCCAGGACAGCATATAATATTAATAGAAATATTCTATGGGTTGATGCATACGCATTTTCATCAAATCAAATGAAGTTGCATGCCATAAAAACTATGTTCTTAGTGCAGATAATTGTGATACCAGAGTATTGAACTCAGCATTACGCCAATGGGTGAGTTTCAGTAGGCCTATCTGGTTTGGTATAATTTTATAACCCCAACAATAATATCCTTGGATTTGCACTGAAGAAATCTAACCTTCCAACATATTTGCAGAAGTCCATTTTGCTTCTATGACCTGGAAAGCAATATTTTGTCTATGCCTGCCCTGTCACTCTGACCTTCATTTTTACATCTAAATACACAGTTCTATCCAGGTTCAGAAACAGTTTAAGCTAAATCCTCATTGAGTCATGTTTCGATAAATGCCACTGGGCCTACTGTGACAGTGTGACATGCTTATAGCATATATGCCTACTTTGGCAATTTATATGCAAGACTGAGGATTAACTGGGGCGAGGTGGTGTAGGGGTATGTTCGGGTGCCTTGCAGCTGGAGGGTTGCGGGTTCGAATCCACCTCAAGCCGCCGCGTAGGGACCCCTGGGCAAGTCCTTCACTCGCAATTGCTCCTTCACTTCAAATTGCTCATGCGCTTCGGCGTGAAACTTCGATTCAGTGTCCGCGCTGTAGTTGGGAGCGCCTCTGAGTAGGATTCTTGAAGGGGCGCTATATAAATATCTGAAATGAAATGAAACTGATTTGTAGATGATTGTGGGCAGCTTCTTCCACAGTATCATATTTGCTGCCAGTTGAATGTGTAATGTTGTAGTTGAGGTGAGGATCAAGATCTGGACTGTTTAACAAAGTGCGGCCTTCTTCATATTGCTCATTTGAATGAAGTAGACCTAGGGCCTAGACCTACTATGTAGCCCGTTATTTATAGGCAATCGTGTCATTATGGAACCATTGCATGTGGAACAAGGGAATTAACTGTAGGGCTATATATTCTTTGTAGATAAAAACAGTGTATAAAGGAGTGTGGTGTCAATTAGATGACGGAAATCGGTTGTGAAGTATTTTCATATTAGACCTATGTTGTATAATCTCAAAGCACATGAGACTAAAGGACTTTGAGCAGCAACTATGGTGAAGTAGGCCTAACAAGCATACAGCAAAATTATTATCAGGTTTGGACATTTAGTCTCATAGTTAATTTGCACATGATGTAACTATATTTTATATAACGAAGGTGTAGGCTATAAAACATGTTGGCAACTTCAGGATTTGAATTGGCAAATTTCAACTGGGTGGGTTGAAAAATTCTTACATGTCCGGATGTCCCGAACAGAATTTCTTAAGTACCTAAAACCGATATCCGTGACAAATTTTGCTAAATTGTAGTGGGTGTGGGTATACAAGTACTCGATTCATAGCTGTGTAAAAAAATTGAACAATGAAGAATAATTATTGGAAAATGCGAGTTCTATTTTCAGAAAATATATAACCCTAGTAAAAAATTTTGACTTAACAAACACTAAAGTGGTATGAATGAAAATGAGAAAAACAAAGCAATAGTTTTCATTAATTAAGCAAATAATTTTGAACTACAACTAGCTAATTCAAGACACATGTACATTAAACCACTAAAAGCTGTGCTGAGAGGTTTAACTTAACCCAGGGGTTTAAAACTGAATTGGGGGGTTGAACCTTCCTGACAATTCAATCTTGGACATTTTATAAAGAATACATTGTAACCAAAATTAAGCAAGAAGTTAGCATTATTCAACTTCACATTATATTTTCCATTGAACGTCTTCAATCTACATGCATAATACTACATCACACAATATAAAAGTCCACAGAGTAAGATAATCATGAATTCGTTGGGTGCTTTACATTACCAGTCAAACATGATTTGGTCTCGATACTGAGACAAGTACAGTTCACGCAGCTGCGACAGTAACTGTTGGCTTACGACTTGTGCGTTACATTAGTGGCAATACAGAAGGTCTTCAAAGTTCAAACTACTAACAATCTCGGCAGGACAGTCGAAGGTATGATGGTTGCAGACATAGTTGTTAAAAACGGTTAAACCAAAATAAAAAACCGCCTTTTTTCAAAAAAATTAAAAAGGATAAAAAACGGAAAAGAAAATAATTTGACTTTGTTACATTTGTACTGCATTTTAAAATTAAAAACCTTGTCTAGGCCTACACAATTTAATTTTAATCAGCAAATAACACGTAGGCCTACCACTTTATTAGCAAACACCAAGTGACATTAACCTACAGCAATTATTTCTTTTTTATAAGTTTGGTTTAATAAGAAATTCAGAAACAAAAGAATAGGCCTATTGAAATCTTGTCAAATTTTAATTGTAAAAATAAGTCGAAATAAGTGATCATCTCTAGGCCTACCTCTTTCCTCTCACCTTAAAATCTCTTTTTCCTCGGAGTACCTCGCACTGGGAGCGCTTCTGAAAGGCTTATGCTATGAGTAGCGCTTTATAAAATAATGTTCAAAATACAATACAATATAATGTCTATGCTGACCATAGACCCCTTAAATTACAGGACTGTAGGCGCTCAGCTTCGGGAGTTGGACTTGGGTCCATTCTCAATTTACACATTTTATCACACAAAAATGAACGAATAGTCCGATTTCCATGAATTTTTTCGTTCTATTTGTCTGAACGAGAGCTATGTAGGTGGAAAATATGGACTCTAAATTATTCTAGATCATTCAAGGTCATTTCAAGGTCAGAGAAAATGAAATCTAGCAAAAAATCAGAGAAAAATGGCCAGATCTTAGCCAATAATTCTTGAAATCAGTTCATTCTTTCTTTTGTTTCTCTTCTTGATAAGGGCTACCTGGAATAAGAAACAAGGCTATTAAATGTAAGGCCAATCTGAGGTTATTTTAAGGTAAAAAAAGTCAATTTAAGAGGAAAATGCCATAGCTCCGACAAATTTTGTTACATTTTAATTATTCTTTTACCAATTTGCTCGTGCTGATAAGGGCTACATTCGAAAAAACAATACCAAAGGTTAAAATAATCCAAGGTAATTTCAAGGTCAAAAAGTCAAAATCAAAGACAAAGTGACCATATCTCAGCCAAATGCTTCTTTATTTTGGTGATTGTGTGTAATGACAGTTTCTCCTTTATTTTGACCTTTTGACCTTGAAATGACCTTT
>JACEVL010001650.1:0-24806 GCA_020284085.1 Aporrectodea caliginosa
TACAATACAATAGTTTAGGTTGAGTGCTCTGTTTAGACACCTTTATAACGTAATTAACCAATATAATATAAGTATGAGAAAAATCTCAACCACAAGAGCTGTAATTTGCCAAAAATAGTCTTTGTCGGCGGTAACGGCCTATGTTGTCATAAGCTGCCGTTAAACTGTGGATCCCAATCAGTTATTATCCATTCCCCAACAAACACAAAATAGTCGGCTTATAAGATCGCTCAATTGGCTTGAACAGTTTGGTAACGGAGAGACCTGTTTAAAATAATTTGTCGGCGTCAACTGCCTTTGTTGCCATAAGTTGTCGTTAAACTCTGAATCCATCAGATTAGGTAGAGCGCTCTCTTTAGACACCTTTATAACGTAATTCACCCATATTATATAAATATGAAATGACGGACCAATTTAGTGATTCCTTATTAAGAAGCAATAGTCGCCTATCAAGATCGCTTCAATTGACTGTAACTATATATATATATTTGGTGATCAATAGAAAGTCTGCAATTGCCACAGGAACGGTGAGAATTGTTGAAAATAATTTGTGTCGACGTCATCGGCCTTTGTTGTCGTAAGATGTCGTTAAACTATATGCATTAAATACTTTCGTGTGAGTGCTCCCTTTCGACACCTTTATAACGTAAGTCACCAATATAATATAAGTATGAGACGCCGGACGTAATTAGTTTTTTTCCGGCATCCAACAAACACAAAATAGTCTGCTTATAATAAGGTCGCTTCAATTGGCTCCAACAGTTTGGTAACGGAGAGACCCGTTGAAAATAATTTGTCGATGTCAACTGCCTTTGTTGCCATAAGATGTCGTTAAACTCTGGATACGCGGTATACTAGAACTCTCGCTCTGCACCGTTTAGCTAATGTAATATTAGGTTAATTTTTAAGGTCGACGTCAACGGCCTAGGCAGCCGTAAAGGATGTCGTTAAACACTGTATACTATACTTGTGAGCGCAATAAAAAATGATATGTCGTTAAACTGAATAATAAAAACCAGGTGTAACTCTACCACTGTCGCTTTCGGGTGGTGCTATCCTAAGCCAGGTTGAAGGAGGAGGGAGACTCTCATCATCTTCGTTTAACAAAGCGTCGTTAAACTAAGATTATACATCAGTCACACAGGTTTTTTTCTCAGTATTAAGCATTAAGTAACAAAAGGACAACATTAACTGCTCTGTCGGACTCAGTGTTCCGCTAAACACGAGTGAAATAGACTAATGTTTATGTAATGTAATGTAACAAAACATTTATAAAGCGCCACTTAAGAGTCTCTCAGAAGCGCTCAACACGTGGCCATCAAACAGCTGAAAAATGCGTCTTTAAGAGTTTAGAGAAAACCATATAGCCGCGTGCAGCACGCACAGACGGCGGAAGAGAGTTCCAGATCCGTGGCGCCGCAATCGAGAAGTCCCGACGAGCACAGGTGGTGGTTCGAAACGAAGGTATCATCAAGTCATTTCGCGAGGCAGACCGGAGAGCCCGCCGACCAGTTTGAGTGCCAACTGGAAGGCACAGTTCAGCAATGTAGTCCGGAGCAGTACCAGTCGTAGCCTTCCAAACCAGCGTAGCAATTTTGAATTGCACACGATCAGCAACTGGAAGCCAGTGGAGCTCACGTCGCATGTAGTCAGATATGTGTGAATATCTCGGTAGATCAGCCAGCAGTCTAGCTGCTGCATTCTGAACGAGCTGAAGTTGATGAAGACGGAACTCAGGGAGGCCCAGGAGGACCCCATTACAGTAGTCAAGACGTGTGAGGACGAAGGAGTGTATTAGCACAGCCGCAGCGCTTAGCGACAGCGTTCTCCGTATAACTCGGATCTGCCTGAGCTCATAATAGCTAATCCTGGAGATATGTGACACATGATCAGCCATCGTAAGCCCACCATCAAGAAGCACCCCAAGGTCCCTCACCACATTACAGGACTGTCCAGTAAGGGATGCCGATGCAAGAGCATTTTTATCGATCCTACAACGTGCACGTGTTGTACCGAACCATATAAACTGAGACTTGCTCGGGTTGAATCTAAGACGATTGGCAGACATCCATAATTTATAATATAAGAAAATATTTAAATACCTCATTTTAAAATTTCGATGGAGTGCTGGTAAACGGAGTTTTAGCCATCGTTTAGAAATGCGACTTAAATACTGCAGATAATATATGTATGGCTCAATCATTTTAAATGTACGTGTTAACTAAAGTTTCAATTGGACACCTCAAATACGCTGCAACTTTAAGACATATAAATATCGCCATCAAGGTGGAATACTAAGTTGGTCTGGAACAGCAAAATATGAGTTTCTTGAGACAAGTAATGAAATAGGCGCTATAAAAAATTTAAAGTTAGATTTATTACATAAATACACACTTATATGCATTTATAAGTTGTAATTTTTTTTAAATTTTAAGTATTATAGTTTTAAAACAAACCTGATTATTAAAATTTTTATATATAATTATAGAAAGTGACTATATATAGTTGAGGGCAAGACGGCACATACATTTAAAAACACATAACGGTCGCCATTCACATGTCACGTGATTCCAGAGCGTGGCTACTTTCATAACTAACATGGCGGCCGTAAGGGAAAGTTCTTTTATTGTAATTGTAATTGTAATTGAACATTTGTATAGCGCCACTCACAGATTCAGAGGCGCTCCCGACCCAGGGCTCTAACAAATAAGATAGTCTTCCGGCGTTTCCCAAACAGAGGAAGAGAAAGGCTGAGGAGCTCAAGACGCAATTCATGCGGAAGGTGGTTCCAAGTAGAGGGGCCGACATGAGCAAAGCTTCTGGATTAAGCAGTTGCACCACGCATGCGAGGGACAACCAGAAGGACTCTGGCGGTAGAGCGCAGAGCAGAGCGACCAGGGAGTGTAGAAACCAACGTACATAAGGCCTGAAGGTATGAAAGAGCTACCCCGAGTAGAGAGTTGCGCATAAGTGTGAGAATTTTGAATTGAATGCGCTGGGGCACAGAAAGCCAGTGGAGAGTTTCCCGAATGAAGAAAGATATGTGAGAGTACTTTGGGAGACCGCAAATAAGGCGGGCGGAGGCGTTATGAATGGACTGAAGCTTGGAGAGGTTTAGTGAAGAGAGACCAGGTCAAAAGCTTTTTTAGCTTTAATGACTTAGCATATTCCAATAAACTGTATGAAAGGAATTATTTTAATACAATGCGTGATGTCAAGATGATAGAAACCGTGAAAAAGTATGCGCTGAAGCGGCTGAAGAATGAAACTGCTATATGCCTCTTAGCGATTAACTTACAAGTATGGTGGGAAACGTACAACAATGAAGAAGAAGGTTACGGTGTTAACGGTTAAATTCTGGCTAGAGTTAGAGGTTAGAGCCGTCAGGTGGAATTTGAAATACAGAATACTATATAAATGGACACCAGGCGACCTCTATAGCATCACACACACACACACACACGCACGCACACACACACACACACACACACACACACACACACACACATACACACATACACAGACGCTTATAATATATACATGGTATATTTTATTACAGGATATTTAAGAGTAAGATCACTAATGAGTTGTTTCGGATTAAAAGGTTATTTAATGGCACATGTTAACAGTAAACAATAACAAACATAAATATACGCGTACCAAACTATATTGATTCAAACCAGCAAAAACCATCGAAGAGAAACACGTCAACGCAACCGGTTCAAAACTAAGAAAAACTCATCCTCAACAGGAAACAAGAAATCCCGACTGGCACAGAGACGGGCAAAGATCAAAAGGTCACGTAGGACTAATCACAAAAGACCATTTCCACTTTAAATAGTTATCATTGTTTAACAACATCTTATGGCAGCTACGGCCGTTGACGTCGACCTTGCCTCACACTTCTGTAACAGAAAAACAAAATCTTGGATTCCTTATGCGAATAAACGAAAATGTTAGATATAATATATAGCATCAGTTCAAAGCTATTTAAAGGTGTCTACTAAGATCATAACATTATTACTATCAACCATTGTTCAAACGACGTTATGGCTGTCGATCTTACCTTCACAGATTGCAATGAATCTGTAACGGTTGAACTGGATTAGATCCACAGTTTATGACAACGTAGGTCGAAGATTATTAATTTTGTTCGCATTGTTACAGCTCTTTATGGGTCGTTAATATAACGTCGTCTGAAAGATAGTTGAAGGTGTCTAGATACATCACAATATTATTTATAGTTCCCGGTGTTTAAAGACATCTTAGAGCTGCAAGGGCCATTGACGTCGCCCTCATTTTTCCAAGTGCGAAACTTGCACAATCATTGTACGGTATAAATGGCTAAGTTGCCTAACTTTAAACCGAGCACCGACCAGTTTTATGGGGTTGAGATTTCCGGCGAAATGACTAAACGACGTACAACTTTTACGAATCGACGCACACATTCTAACACTGGACGCGGAATTAAACATACTCCTAACAGAAAGTGACGAAACCCAGCGGGGTTACAGGTAGCTTTCTTGCAGCCTTTTATTCATACCTTCATATCGAACATTTATATAGCGCCCTTCAAGAAAACTACTCCTCAAAAATGAGCTATTCAGTCATCAAGACAACACACGAGTTGTTTTAAAGCTAATGAGTTGTAACAAGGGCCTAACTGTACACACAAAGTAGTGCTGACCAAGCCCCTACTCCGTCTTTTCCCCTCCATTTTTCCTTCCTATCTCCATCCCCTCTTCCTCCTGACATTCAGATATCCAGTAATAGACTGGCAACCTGTCTCAGAAATGCTTCCTTGCCCGGATGCTATACAAATAAACTATGTTTTCCCTAGATCTGTCTATTTAAGCCCTTCATTTTCCCCTATGACTAGCTCTAGCTCTTCTTCCTCTGTACAATCAGGGCCGGCCCTAGCCAAAATGGCGCCCCAGGCAAAGCATACATTTGGCGCCCTCTGATCCCAACTGCATTACGCTCAACCGAGCTATTTATTTTTATATTTATTATTACACTCAACGCTGGATAATTTGACTATTGGGGAAATGGTAAAAACAAAAACACTTCGAATTACCGAAAAATTCTTATTACCGAAAAAATAAAAAATATTTACGCTAGGCCCTATTAAAAAATTATTTGTTGAAGTAATAAGAAATCTTTTTCTGCCTGTAGCTTTTCTCCATCAGGTTTCAGCTCATCAAAACACAATAAAGCTGAAAGCAATTTAAGCAAATAACTGCAATATTAGTACGGCATTTCTTTAGTCTCCCTTGGACGATCCGTTAATTTATTCATGCATCCGTTCACAACTTAGGTATGTCTATGGGCGCAATATTTTTCTGCGCCCAGCTTCAAATTTTGGAGTGCCGGAAGAACGGACGCACACTAACGGAATCATTGATTAGCCTGCAGACACAAGCTGCAGAGTACAGACACGCGTGAAATAATTGAAGTTTAATGGTTAAACTAAAATTTGTGCGGTGTTGAAATTGAATTACTAAACAAGGTGCAATGAAATCAATAATTACTTTAAAGTTGTACCATAAGCGAAAGTTTTGAATTCAACTCAAAATAATAATTGTAATTGACAAAAGGCTAATGTTAAAACACATTTTTTGTGAGAATGGCGCCCCCTAGACTTTGGCGCCCCAGGCAACTGCCTGCTTTGCCTGTGCCTAGCTCTTCTTCCTCTGTACAATAAAGCCTCTCATTCAATTCTATGGTTGTATATATAAATTTTGTTTATTTGTTTGAATGTATTAATCTTGCTATGTACAGTGCTGTGCGTTTGCTAGTGCTTCTCAATAAAGGAAATACTTACTTACTTTACTTTATGTTCGATAATGCAGTGCCCTACTAGTCCACTTAAACACCTTTAAAACGATTTCTACCGATGCAATTATATTAGTTAAGACTCCGCCACTGTTGGTCCCCCTCGGAGCAGTTGCAGTTTATCGACACGGTGTCATAACAAAGATGATTAGCGTCGCCCTCCTCATTTCTCCAGGCGTAAGACTGACACAACTAAAGATGAGGCGGATTAATTAGCGATTGCATGGAAGGATCGAGAGTTTAACGACATCTTATGGCAACAAAAGAAGAAGACGTCAACAGAAATTATTTTCAACAGTACACACCGTTTGTATTGCACAATTCAGCCATTTACGATAACAACATAATTTGGCGATCTGCTTAGACACCTTAAAATCAATGTCCAGGAATGCTATATAAACGACTGTAAACTCCGTTTTTATACATTTAAGAATCAACCGACTTTCGTCCGAAGTAGGCAACGGCATGCTACATTTTAAAAATTATTTAACTCCACCATCTTCTATCATCAGCGAGGAACTGCCATGGTGTAGAGGTGCGTGTTCCGACCCTTGTCGCCTGTCGTCATTCCTCTTATTCGAAGCTCCCCCGGCATCTTATGGCAACAAAGGCCGTTAACGTCGAAAGAAATTATTTTGAACAGTTCTCACCGTGAGTATGGCAGAATATCACAATTTAATTACTGATTACAAAATTATTTAGCGATGTGCTTAGACACCTTTAAATCAACGTCAACCAATGCTATGTAGGCGACTGCAGACTAACTCCGCCACTAACTCCGCTACTGTTCGCTTTCTGACAGTGCCAGTCCCAAGCCTGGATAAAGGAGGAGGGCGACGCTAATGGTCTTTGTTACCACACAGCTATAGTCGTTAAAAGGAAATACACACTCGCTACTATACATCGTCTATCGTTGGTATTATTACACGTACATTTTAAAGGTGACAACTGTATAAAGGTCAACGGTTTTTTACACTTTACTACATTATTTATAGTCGTTGACTTCGACCTTGGGTTACTGTCTTAGACAGGATTCCGAAATAAAATTAGTCATTGGGTTGGTTTGTTGATGTTCAACAACAGTGTTTCATAGCAAACATGATCATTGTCGCCCTCCTCATTTCTCCATGCGCAGTACTGACGCTTCCATTGATAGGGTAATTTCAGAGTTAGTAAGCGATTGGATGGATGGACGAGATTTAACGACATCTTATGGCAACAAAGGATGCAAACGTCGAAAGAAATTATTTTCAACAGTTCTCACCGTAAGTATGACAGACCATTGAATTAACGATTAAAAAATAATCTAGCGGTCTGCTTAGACACCTTTAAATCGGCATCAGGTAGTTCTATATAAGCAACTGTAAACTCCGCTAGAATACGTTAACAGCAACTTTATGTAAAGTGATGGAGAAAATGGTTGCTAACCGACTTCAATGGTATTTAGAAAAAAATAACCTAATTACTAAAAATCAATCTGGTTTTCGTAAACATAAAGGCACAATGGACCAAATTATAAAACTACAGGATACCATACTAAAAAAATTGAAAAATAAGGAAGATGTACTGGCCATTTTCATTGACTTTGAACGTGCTTATGATATGTTGCATGTACCTACACTCTTGTTAAAAATGCAGAAATTAGGAATAATTGCTAATTTAGCAAATTGGGTTGATAAATTTCTATCTGGCAGAACGTTTCAAGTAAAGGTTGGAATGGAATTATCGGATAAATTAATACAACAAAATGGGACTCCGCAAGGATCAGTTATTTCACCATTACTGTTTCTATTAATGATTAATGATATTCCATCAGGCCCAGAAGGTGTAAACATGTCCTTATTTGCTGATGACAGTGCAGCCTACATAGGACACAGAAAAACTAAAACTTTAATTAAAAAAATACAACAATCAATTGATGAAATAAATAACTGGTGTAACCAAAATGGGTTTAAGATATCTATAGCCAAGACGGTAGGAGTTTTATTTACTAATAAAAAACAATTACCTATAATAAATATTAAAATTGATAAAGAATTGATAAAAATGGAAAGTAAAGCTAAATTTTTAGGAATGATATTTGACAGAAAACTAAACTGGAAGCATCATATAGATTACATAATAGAAAATGTAAGAAAAGATTGAACCTCATGAGAGCGGTTTCAGGTTACCAATGGGGAGCGTCCAAAAAATCGCTTTTAGCAATTTATAAAGCTTTAATACGATCAATAATAGATTATGGAGATATAGCTTACTCATCAGCCTGTAAATCGTATTTAAATAAGCTAAATACAATTCAAACTGAAGCGCTAAGATTGTGCTGTGGAACCCCAAAAGGTACAACGGCATTGGCACTTCAGAATGAATGTGGAGAAATGCCCCTACATTTGAGGAGAACTTCTAACTCTATTAAAATGGGAATTAAAATCATAGGAAGTGAAGATCATCCCTGTAAAGAAACTTTCAAAACACATTGGACCGATATTCATAAAACCCCACAAAATAAGAACCATTCTATACACCTTAGAACAAATGAATTCATCTCATCTCTTGATACATCATTTATTGGACCTTGTTTTCCTATGACTCCCCCTTGGACAAATAATAAAATAGAAGTAGATATCAGTTTGAAAAAACCAGATTAATAAGAAAATAGACAACCCTGAATTTCTTAAACTAATGGCACTTCAATTAATATCAAACTATAACGCAGAAACTCACATTTATACTGATGGGTCAAAAAAAGAAAATATTGTTACTGCAGCTTTTACAATTCCAAAGTTAGGCATAGATAGAAAGTTTAGATTATGTGATGGATCTAGTATATATGCAGCAGAATTGACTGCAATAAAAGAAGCAGTATCATGGGTAATAAACTATGACAATAGCAACAACTGTCAATATATTATATTATCTGACTCTTTAAGTGTACTTACTTCTATTAAGCAAAATAAATCTGAATCTAGACCCAATTTGTTTAACGAACTGATGGTACTATTGAACAAGTTGGATCCTAATAAAATAAAAATGGTTTGGATTCCAAGTCATGTAGATCTGACAGGTAATGAAAAAGCAGATGAATTGGCCAAAGAGGCATTACATTTAGATAATATTAATTCAACAAATTATTTAGAAATACAAGAAATTCGCCCAATAATTAAAGATTATATAATAGATAAATGGCAACAGGAATATAACCTTGAAAATAAAGGGAGATTATATAAAACCATATGCCCAAATGTTTCTACAAACATTAAATTCTCTGATCCGTGCAGAAATAAAGAAGTACAAATCAATAGATTGAGAATTGGTGTAGCAATTACTAATAAAAGATTATTTCAAATGGGAAAACACATTAGTGGGTTATGCGATACCTGTCAGGTCATGGAGAGTGTAGAGCATCTCCTCTTGGAATGCAAACAGGAAGATATATCAACTATCTTAAGAAATCAATGTGTTATTTATAAATCCGATTTTAATTTAAAATCTCTGCTGGATATAGGATGTTTGCAGAATACAGTGTATAATCTTATAAAAAGCATTAAGAAAGGAAAAATACTATAATTATCAACATTGATTATATCAAATATATTTAAGAAACTAGCGGAGTAAATTGATTATAGCTAAATTACCATTTAAATCAAAATATATATGTATGATTAATGACTATTTAAGTCAGCTGATTGTTTGTTTGATTGTTTGATTATTTCATTACTATTGTTTTGTTTGGTTCTGCATGTAAATAGGATGACATGTTATTGTAGAAAATGGAAAATTATGTAAATACTTGTATAAAAAGTTTTGTAAAAAGAGCCTAAAGGCCAAAAAAGAGCCAGAGAAGGCAAAAAAAACACAAAAAAAAAGCCAGAGAAGGCCAAAATGACTTAAAAATCATTAAAGTCATTTTTAAAAAAGAAAAAAAAGCACGTAAGTGACAGAAAAAAGAAAATCCGGAAAAAAAATAGAAAAAAGGAAAGGAAAAAAACCCAGAGAATTATAATAAAAGAGCCAATGGGCCAAACACAAATTACATACAAAAGAAAATGTAAAGACGTCAACGATCATTGTTATCATAAGACGTCGTTAAACCCAGGAAAAGAAGAAGAAGAGCTAGAATACGTTAATGCGGAGATTGTCTGGAGCAAGAAACGACTTACTATTATACAGTTTAAAAACTCTTTAACTCCGCCATTGAGCCTCCGTAGCTGAGTGTCAACCAGTGCCAGTCCCAAGCCTGGATGAAGGAGCAGGATGTCGTTAAACTGAACCTACTATTACTGCTACTACAGTTTACTCCGTCACTGCTCTTACTTTGGCAGTGCCAGTCGCAAGCCTGGAGAAAGTGGGAGGTTTACGCTATCATCTTTCTTATGACACAGTGTCGTTAAACAGCAACTACCAACCAACCGATTTTTCTCTATGAATCACATCATCTTAGCCAATGTGTAACGTAAGGTCGCCGTCAGCGGCCTTTGCTACCGTAAGAAGTCGTTAAACTCGGCGTCCATCCATTTTGGTAGAGAGCTCTCTTTAGACACCTTTATAACGTAATTCACCACTACAATAAAAGTATGAGAAGCGAAACCAATTCAGTTTCAAGTGTGTCCCGATCAAACATCCATCAATGGGTTTTTAGAGATCGCTTCAATTGGCTCTAACATTATTTTCATGATCAACCGAAAGCTTACAATTGCCATATATGAACAGTGAGAACGGTCGAAAATATTTTCTATCTTCTGCAAACTAACGATCATGTTGCGCTGATATCGCTCGACTTCACTAAGGCATTCGATATGGTCAGGCATTCAACGTTGGCTACCAAACTCTCGTCTCTGGATCTGCCCGACAACATTTATAATTGGCTGCTGGAATTTTTGAAAGACCGGCGCCACTCAACGAGATTTGGTGGTCTGTTATCATCTGTAGCCAGAATCAATGCTAGTGTTGTACAGGGCAGTGGCTTCGGTCCGTCTGCCTATGATGTTAATGGATCGGATCTACACCCAAGGAACCGTGAAACATCATGTCTAAATATGCCGACGATACTTACCTTCTGGTCGGATCTTCAATGCGAAACACCATCAGTGAAGAGCTTCTGTCTGTTGAGCAATGGGCGACGGCAAACAATCTGCGTCTGAACGTTCGAAAAACACGCGAGATGATTATTACCCGGAACCGTAAAGTACTGCCACCTCAAGCTTTGGAGGGACTCGAACGTGTTTCTACCATTAAGATCCTAGGTGTAACTATAACTAATGACCTTCGAGCCACCAATCACGTGGAGGAAGTCCTTGTCTCCTGTAGTGGAGCTTTACACGCTCTCAGAATACTCAGGTCGAATGGTCTTCCCAGTGGCGCCCTCTGCCGGGTTGCTGAGGCAACTGTCGTCTCTCGATTGACTTACGCCGCTCCAGCCTGGTGGGGTCTTACTACGGCTGAAGACCGAAAAAGACTCAATAGACTTCTGCTGCGAATCAAGCATGCTAGATATCTTCATCCTAACTCACCGGATATCGATCAGCTGGTGTGTGATGATGACGCCAGTCCACTAAAGGCAGTGATAAGGAACGATTTCCATTTGTTACGTTCATTGTTTCCACCAATAATTACTCGTTATTATAATCTGCGACCCCGGCCTCATAATTTCACTCTGCCGGATAGGGATGATCGAAATTTCATACCTAGAGTTCTTTATGGTGTATTGGCTATACACTAATTTTCTTTAGCAATACTGCCCTCAAAAGCCAAAACGCAGTAACTCGGAAAACCAATATTTTGCACAAAGTTGATTTGAAAGTTTATTAGAAAAATCTCCGAATTTATCTATTCAATCCAAAAACAATTTACACCATAAAATGTATTAAATTGTGGGTATTTTATTGTTGAAATAAATTTTTTATAATATTAGTGATTTTCGATCAAAATACTCAAAAATCGTTTGTACTGCGTTTTGGCTTTGCATGAAATTCCCATTTTCATGGGAATTGAACTAGCCAAACACATTACATTGCGTTTGGGCTTATCAATTTTATTCAGCGTGAAATAGTAATAAAGATTGCACTTTATAACTTATATTATTATTAACTGCCTTTGTTTTAACTTGAACAACTTGAACATCAATTTCAATTTGAACATCAATTAGTAAAAAATTATTGTAAAAATATTGACTTTAGCTATAAAAATTGGACTCTAACTAGATTTTGTCATGGAAATTATAATAGTCATTCACTGTTGCTTTACAGATATTTACAGATAGAATACAATGTTTTCGAAAATAAGGTTTTATCAAATTCATTGAAAAAATTAATTTGAAACAAACAATTGAACATTCCACATTTAGAGGTCACTTTAGGTAACTTAACTCCCCAAACTTAAAAGTGAGGTGTATTCAGAAACTCTTGGTACTTTTTCACTTTGAAAATGCATATGTCGTCGAACGTTGACGTGGGTAATCTGTGGTAGAACTAATTTTCTGTTTTTTAAGCTTGTGAGAGCTTTTTTCCGGTTTTCTGACCTTGCGTTTTCGTCCACACTTTTCTAAAGCCAGACTCAAAATTTTGGCAGCTCTCCTGTTAGGCTACAATCTATCCTTTATAATAAAGAACATTGAAGGCTGCAATAAATTTGAGCAAAATGTAGTGTAAGACATTTTTCAAACATCTTATCTAGTTCAAATGGTATAGACCTAATTTAAAAATCTCTTCGTAACAACTTCCATACCATAAAATAATCTCTTAGCGAAATATCTCATTCAGTTATTGATAAACAAGCAGGGAATTTAAACCAATGGTTCTTGGAGAAGAGTGCCTTAATGCTCTTTGTATAATTAATAGGGCCTACATGTGAAGTTCGACATGGATACCTAACTTTTAAATTGATCAAGCGATATTGGTGTCTGAATTTATGACTTAAATCAGGGCGTCTGTAACATGCTTACAATTCGACTTAGGCTACTACTTAGAGTAAAATATCTTAAAACTTCATGTAAAAGAAAAACCTAATAATTCAGTAACCATCTGTCCCATCCGTGTATTAGTCAAACCCAAGTAACCGTGATACAAGCATCGTGTAAAAATATAGAAAATATTAATTAACAGACTGTTTTACAATCTGTAATTATAATTCACGACTGCAACAATTAAAAACTTTTACAATTAAAAACGCTTTATATAACTTACTTCAGATTAATTCGGATTGATAAATTTTTTTCACGCTCATTAATTGTAAACAAAACCGGAAACAGAATGCCTAAACGATGACTTATTACTAAGCCATAACGCAGCACTGCGTTTTGGCTTGGTATTCGTTTGTAGGAGCAGCAGAATACTGTGGTTATAACGCAGTACTATGTTTTGGCTTGGCATCGAGTGAAAAATATCCGACTTACTGCGTTTTGGCAACACTAAATCTCGGAAACCAGTGATAATACAGCTTCGACAATTTTTTAACACGAAGATAGTTACATCTTAAGTGGAAAAATGTAAAAAAGTGAAAAAAATTTTTTTTCGAGTTACTGCGTTTTGGCTTTGGAGCAATAGGTCTCAGTTATTAATACATTCCTAACCCTCTTATCTATTTGACTATTATTTTTTGTCTAATCGATATCTAAACTGTTGATTTTGTAATCTTGTTGCGTTTGTGTCAACGAGTTTGTGAAATAAAGGAATAGTAGGAGTCAACTACCTTTGTTGCCTTAAGATGTCGTTTAAAACCGCTTAACCGCCATAATGCCGGATATATCCGGCGCCAGCTAAAAATCCTCACGCCTTAGCGCCGGATTAATCCGGCATAAACATAATGACATGCATACATGCATGCATGCATGCATGCATGCATGCATGCATACATACATACATACATACATACATACATACATACATACATACATACATACATACATGCATACATAAATACATGCATGCATACATGAATGCATGCATACATACATACATACATACATACATACATACATACATAAATACATACATACATACATACATACATAAATACATACATACATGCATACATACATGCATGCATGCATATACACATACATACATACCATACATACATACATACATACATATATACATACATACATACATAAATACATGCATACATACATACATGCATACATAAATACATGCATACATACATGCATACATGCATGCATGCATACATACATACATACATACATATATACATGCATACATACATACATACATGCATACATAAATACATGCATACATACATACATACATACATACATACATACATACATACATACATACATGCATACATACATACATACATACATACATACATACATACATACATACATACGTTACGTACATACATACATACATACATACATACATGCATGCATACATATATACATACATACATACATACATACATACATGCTTGCTTGCTTGACAATATGGTGCGGCGCCCGGATTTCTTGGCTTGCGGCGGTTAAGCGGTTAACACTGGATCCTCCTGCGCAGTACTATAGACCTCTCCATAGAACGAGAATTCGTGACTTCAGGCTTTAATATTCGTAAATATTCGTGAATATTAGGACATTTTTAATATTCGTAAATATTCGTTGATGACGTTAGTGTTTCCGCTTTGTTTATCAACTAATTTAAGAGTATTAATTTAAGAAAATGTGCAGTGGTTTTGGGCGCCATAGCCTATAGGTAGTATAGGCCTACTTAGTGCTGTGGTCCGTAAGTTGGTACGCTTAGGCTTCCTACCCAAATCGTTCCCTACTCTTGAGAAACTCTGTAAAAAGCCGACCATTACCATGGACTCGAGAACCTATGAAGCGAAAGGCGTCGATGCTCACTCAAGTTTTGGCTTTGTGACGTCGAGGCGGTAGCATACTCACACAACATTTTCGGTATACAATAAAAAAGTATCATTTATTTGCGCGCTAAATTTGAATAGTGATTGATTATCATCATTATCAGTTCCTGCCTCCAGCCATATGGCGGCGATGTAGGCCTATACATATTTATAAATGATCACCATTCTCTCTCTCTCTCTCTCTCTCTCTCTCTCTCTCTCTCTCTCTCTCTCTCTCTCTCTCTCTCTCTCTCTCTCTCTCTCTCTCTCTCTCTCTCTCTCTCTCTGACTGTCTGCCTCTGTCTGTCTCTCTGTCTGTTTCTCTACGATTGCTCTCCCTCTCTATCCGTCTGTCTCTGTTTCTCTCTTTGCGGTCTCTCTTCTGTCTCTGAAAATCACGCGCTCGGTAATTCTATATAATTTTAAGCGATGTGTAAGTTATTGATGTTCCAGAACCGAAGTTCCAAAGATGCGCTTATAGTGCATGTAGGCAACTTTGATTAATTATACGCCAGGTTCGGCTGAGGGCAAAGTCCTTCCACTCAGTGGAGGAATCTTGGGCTGAGGCACGGACCTCTGGTATAAGGGCAGAGCCCAGGACACAGAGCTGTCTTTTGCCATATACGATAGTTGGTCTACTGTATGTAGGAAGTATGTGCACAGTTGATACTCTCGCAGCACTTAAGAAGCTTGGAAAGATGGACTATTAAGCATTTCTAGTCATTTTGCACTGCTTGCAACACAGATTACATGTTTATTAGCATCTTTTATTATTCCAGCAAGGCAGAAAACTAAATAAAGCAATACAGCCAAAGGCAAAAACTTGTTATAAAGTTGAAGAATGGCATCTTGTTTATTCATGAATACCAAAGCAGAGCAATCATCCTTGTTGTAATTATCGATTATAGGTCGGTAGGTCAGCCAGTAAACCAGTTAGTCGGTAGGTCAGTCAGTACGTAAACCAGTATGGCCCAGTCAGTCGGTTGGTCAGTCAGTTAGCCAGCCGGTCGATAGGTCAGCCAGTCAGTCAGTCGGTAGGTCAGTTAGTCGATCGGTCAGCCAGTTAGTTGGTAGGCCAGTCACCCGGTCAGTCAGTTGGTAGGTCAGTCAGTCGGTAGGTCAGCCAGTTAGTCGGTAGGTCAGTCAGTAGGTCAGCCAGTTAGTCGGTAGGTCAGTCGGTCGGTCAGCCAGTCGGTCAGCCAGTTAGTCGGTATAGCCGGTCAGTAGGTCAATCAGCAGGTTAATCAGTCAGTCAGTCATGCGGTGAGTAGTTCATTCTGTAGATGAGCCAGTCAGTCAGCCAGATATGCCAATCAGCTCAAAATTAAGCTTAATGTCAACAGTATGTCCACAGTAGAGTGTAGACAGTAGATTATGTATAGCAACAGTTGATGAAAAGTAGAAATGATGTACTATTTCCCATTTCTTAAAACAAAAATATGACGATATACAGAGTTCCAGCAAACATTCAATTCATTCACTTGCCTAGCTGATAAGGTCAAAGCAGTAAATAATTGATCTCATTCAAATTAGAAGTATGAGGCAAAATACAATTACATGCATGGTAGAAGACACGCTTCAAAGTATTGACAGTAAACATCATGCACACCCAAATACTTCATAATACTCTAGATCAGATGAGACTACATGTATAGGTTACATAGGATTTGAAAAGATTGGATGATTAGCTAAAATTAGGTCCTATGAATATGTTACCTTATGCTTGGCTTAGATGATTAGATTAAATTACTAGATTATACGATAAGATTAGATGGTTAGATTAGATCACATGGTTATGTTAGAGAATGATAGGACTAGATGATTTGATTATATGATCAGAAAACTAAAGATTACATTGTACATAAATTTGATCATTCTCTTATATGATCAGATCACATGATCAGTGTCGCGCTCCTCCTTTATTCCAGCCTTCGGACAGATGGTAGAGAGTTTTTCCGCTGTTTATCATCATATTGTGTCGGCCATGGGCCATTATGTACTATAGTCGACCTTACCCTATCAGTGAACGAACTCCAGTCCATTTCAAGTCGAGTTATAAAACACATCGGATTAATTTATAGCATCGCTGTTCATGATTAAAACATTAGTCTCAACATTAATCGTGAATTTGCATTACTTACCAAGTTAAGAATTTTGTCTGGTCCAACAAAACTTAATGTTTACGAGCTGACCAGAGGCGTAGCTAGGGGGGGGGCAGGGGGGTACAAGTGTCCCCGGGCGCCAGAGGAAGGAGGCGCCAAAATGAGGGTTAAAATTAATAATTTTAGTCTTGATTTTGATGCTATTTAAACTAATTTATCCCAAATAAATTTATAAAACTTAATTTTGGCGCCCCAAAACCTCATTAGTTACAAAATAGTTGTCAGACATTATTTTGGCGCCCCATTGAGCACTAAGCGTCAAGGGCGTCATATAGGCCTACTCATTACAAATGATATACCTACATTGTAAGATTGTTCGGCTAGTCAGAATCAGAAAAGTCGTTTTCTCATAAAATCATGGATAAAATCAGCTCAAGTATATCCTTAATGTATTAAAAATGGAATCTGGTTTTAATATATAAACAAATTAGATATAGTAATTTTCAACTTTCCTGTATGGGAAACTTTTAGCCGTCTGGAATGAATAGCTGCTTTCATAACCAATGAGAGGGAGGGTGCGTTGTGCAGTATGCCAATTCTTGTAGGAGAAGCATCTGTCTGATGGTTAAGATAGCTGGGCCCGCCTTGACTCTTGACGCCCATGGCTGCATCCATGATCCCCAGTAAAAACTATTATACTATAGGCATCATGGACACAGACCAGGGCGACCGCTGGATCGGGCTGCTGCATCCCAGTGATTTGTAAATTTATTGGGCAAAGAGGTCAAAATTACAAGTTAACTTTCAATAAGAGGCAGACTGAAAGTATCAGTCCGAACTCAGCAGTTCAGCTATCTTGGATTTCAATTCTCCTGCTGTATAGTTTTGTTTGAATGCAAATGCTTAATCACTATTTCATAAAAAAAACAAGTCTGTTAGTTTAGCGATACGTAGAATAACATAGTACAAATCAACAACCTATAGTGTTTAAATATTTTTTATTTTATCGACAACAGATATGTGTTATGATATTTGTTTGATAAATAAATTCATATATAATTTGAATTTGTTGACTTTCAAAAACACAATGAACAGTCGGTATTTTTAATATTTTATTTCACTAAAATTTAAATTGCCATTCCGTGTATTTGGAAAATGTGAAATAAATTAAATAGGGAGGGACGAGGAGGGGCGGGGAGGCCGGAGGGGGCGCCAATTTCATACTTTGTCCCCGGGCGCTAAATATCCTAGCTACGCCTCTGGAGCTGACAACAAATCTTTGTATTTCGCGCGTACACCTTCAAACTCGATACGTGTACAACTCTTCGCTGCATGCGCCTAAGTAGATCTACTGTTGTATATGACTCACGTCTACAGAGCCTGCGCTCCCTGTCCTGGGCTATGCCCTTATACCGAGGTCCACGGCTGAGGGATAGGGAATTATAGAGAGCTGAGTCATACAATGGTGTCGTTCGTTTGGGCGCCAAAAATGTGAATGCCGTGTGATCGGCCTGCATATATAGCCTATTGAGACTTCGAACAATAAACTAAGTGAAGTTACTGATATAAGATGAGTAACTGTAACATGTAACTGTTCTTGTTCTAGCTCTAATACCTAGTTTTTGGCACTGAATATTTTACTACTATTTCCGGATTTTGAAGAATAAAAAAAAACAAAAAAATTAATAGGCCTATTCGTTGGCCAGTTTTAATATTCGTCAATATTCGTAAATTTCAAAAAATCTTAATATTCGTAATATGCGCATACTCGTTCTATGAACCTCTCCCTCTGCAACGTTTAAATAAAGAAACGGTCGCTAGGCCTATATAAAATCGAGTACATTTACATTTAACTACCAGAAGATGTCTGAAGTCGCCAACTTATGCGACATACAACTATAAGTAAGTAAGCTAAAGTGACGGCATTTATCAACGTTGCGATAGTTAAGCATGCCAGGATGCATCGCCGCAAATTGTCGTTGCCTGAATTTAAACATCGATCGTATGTCACCACAATATTTGAGCCCATGACCAATAAATGGTGGTGACTGTCATCACCATTTTTTAAAGCAATGGTGACAGTCACCACCGTCGTGACACACAGTTACGCCCAAATGATCGCATCCGGAAGTTAGTTATTAAACTACAAAGCGCTCCTCAATGCCGCCGAGAAAAAGAGTGAGGTATGCGATCTCGGTCCTTTCCTTCACAATGGCGTCATACATCGCGGGTCTTATGAGGACCAGCTTCGCCATCTTCAGACAGCTGAGGTCTGTTTCTCGATCTCTCACACAGAACGTGACTCGCTATATATAATGCAAAGTTTAATCTGTCCAACTTTAATTAGTTTCCATTCTTTAGCGAGAACATACGGCTGCTAAGCCCGTTGACATCGGTCTTACCATATGTGACCTGCTCTGGCAAAAGGAGGCTGTTGGCAAAAAAAATTGTTTTTCATATTTTAGGATAAAAATGCTAAATGATAATTTCTCTTTAAAATGTTGAAAAAATTATTATTCTATCTTCACGGGTTCCAGAGATATGAATTTTACGATGTTTTCCTACTCCGAAGTACAATTTCGAGAAAAACGCCTGCAACGTTTCTTGTCTTATCGTCGGCGGCATTAAAATAATCGTCTATTAGCTCTGCTAGATTTTATATTTAGTGGAATATAGGTCCCAGTTAAACTAGCACTTTAACGAGAAAGTTTAATATATATCATTAGCTCAATACTATTTAAAGGTGTTTAAGGAAAATCGTAATCCTAGCAGTATCTAGTGGTTGGGTCATTATAATAATGAGAGGAGATGCTCGCTGAAGAACTGTTATCAAGGCAAGAATGGATGGGAAAATTAAGAATAATATTAGTTGACTTGATGATGAAGGAGGATAGATATAAAGCCAAGGAGGGTCATGCACAACAGGAGAACGTAGAAAGCAGAGAACCAAAGAAGGAGAAGAAGCTATGGTGTTCAACGACTATTATACTTGATACTTTCGTCCTGAGAAAGATGACTAACGTCACCCTCCTCCTTCCTCCAGGCTTGGGACTTACACTACTATAGACAGAATAGCGGTGGAGTTAGTTAGCGATTGGACCAATGGATCGACAAAGGGCTCGTGATTGAGTCTTCAATACTGTCGAGCTTAAGAACGTGGTCCGCGATTTCCATCTTTTCCTTGACAGAGACCTGTATCAATGGCGTTATACATCACAGGTTTTGTGAGGGCTATAGCTTCGCAATCCTGAGACAGCTGAGGTCTGTCTCTCGATCTCTCACACAGATGATGTGACTCGCCATATATCGTGCAAAGTTTAATCCTGAGCCAAATCTGTCTAACTTTAAGTAGTTTCCATTCCATTTATCGACAATTTACGGCTGCCAAGGCCGTTGACATCGGTCTTTCCAATTAATAATCTCGTTTAGTATTAAATTCGCGCTGTTTTATTTATTTAACCACAGTTTAACGTCGTCTTATGACATCAAAGGCCGTTGACGACAATACGGAAAATATACAATACAATTAGAACCAGAAACTTATAGCATCCGAACGACACCATTAAAGGTGTCAAACGGAGCTTTACAATTTCACTAATATTCAATATTTTTGCAACATAAAGTAGTTCATCTCATACTATCTGTGATTATTTCATTAACTAACAAAGCATACATGTATTATAATTTATTAAGGTATTCGTTTTAAATGTTCATGTATCTAACAAAAACACTATAATAAAAATGTTCATTAACCAGAGAAGTATTATATACATGTATTATAATTGTTTAAAGTACTCTTTTAAACTGTTCATGTATCTATAACACACATAATAAAAATTCCATTAACCAATAAAGCATACATGTACCGGTATTATATTTGTTAAAAGTACTCTTTACATTGCAACACAGTATATAATTTAATAAAAACAATGCATTATTAAAAGACCAATCAAATATTTACAGATTTGAGTAAGATACAAAACCATTCACATAAAGAAACCTAAAATATCCATTTACAAAATTTTACCTTTATTTATTATCTTAACTAACCTATACACTTCATTCTGAAATAAATTCACCGCCAAAAGGGTTTTAATAGAAATTTCATATTTAAATAATTGACATTTATTTCTTAAAACCTCTGAAATATCTTCTCTTTTACATTCAAGTAAGAGATGATGAATTGTCTCCCTGACATTACAAGTATCACACAGACCGCGCGATATGCTTAGACACCTTTAAAATAATTTAAACTAATGCTATATTTGGCATTAATTTCTATTACTTCACATGTAATGACCTAGATCAGTAGTAGTATTTTCAGTTTAGCGACACTGTGATTACAAAGATCATTAGCGTCGCCCTCCTCCTTTATCCAGGCTTGGGACTGGCACTGACAGAAAACGGTCAGTGGCGGAGTTATGACGTAGATTAATGGCTTTTAATGCCACATATATATATATATATATATATATAGCATTAGTTGCAGTTGTTTAAAGGTGTATAAGCAGATCATTACTATTGTATTGTATTGTATTTGAACACTTGTTATAGCGCCCCTACCAGATTTCCCATTCAGAGACGCTCCCGACTACTGCGCGAACGCTGAATCGGAGTTTCACGCCGAAGCGCATGAGCAATTGCGAGTGAAGGACTTGCCAAAGGTCCCTACGCGTCGACTTTGAGGTGGATTCGAACCCGCAACCCTCCAGCTGCAAGGCACCGAACATACCCCCAAACCACCGCGCACCAGTTGTATTGTGATGTGTTGTATTGTGTGTTGTATTGTACTCCACGTTTATAATGCGACCGAGCCACCCGCAGTAAAGATCCGAGAAATTAATCTCTGATAAACCGACCCGACCGGGAAGCGAACCCGGGGCGCCGACGTGAAGAGCAGGCTACCAACCCACTCGGCCACTCAGGATCCTTATACTATACCTGTAACTCCGCCACTGCTCGTACTCTGGTAGTGCCAGTCCCAATCCTGAAAGAAGGAGGAGGGCGACGCTAATGATCTTTGTTATCACACAATGTCGCTAAACTGAAACTACCACTACTACAAGAAAGTATACAATTGACATACGAACGGTAACAACTGTTAAAACTAATTCAATGACGAGAGAAGAGTGAGAAAAAAACTGATGACAAGTTATATGAAAATGAACTGAAATACATCAGAACTTTGGAGACGTCAACAGCCTTTGTAATAATAGGATATCGTTAATACATTCGAATACAACCACTAAAAATTCACCCTCCCGATAAAGACTCGATGAACTTTACTCCAAGAATGCTATATAAAAACATGTACTATTAACCCATCCATAAGTACCCATACTGTCCACTGTTATGGTTCACCTTAAACGGTTTGTTTTGTGGAAATAAACGAATATACATTCATACATACATACTACTTGAAACTAATTTCTGTCGAAGTCAACACCCTTTGATGAATGAACTGCATTATTCCTCACAGCGATTAAGTTACACGTAGGCCTTTGGTGGAAAAAGTACAACAATCAAGGAGAAGGGTTAGGTTTTTCCAATTCAATTTTTTTCAATTCAATTCAATATATTGATCTCAAAAAACAAACAATCAGGAGTAGTGAAAAACAAGCATTAGCATGACATAGAGTTGCATATTTCCATGTTACATACGAGACATACTTGATCAACTTAATCAGCACAACAATGCTGTTGTTAGTGAGAACAATAGGCATCCAAAAGGGATTAATTCCGCTCATTTGGTTAGGGTTATGGGTTATGAGTTGAATATCGGCAAAGGCACTGCACGGAGAGGTGGAGGGAACGAGGAGCAGAGGACGTCAGAAGAAAAGATGGATAGATAACGTACTGGAGGACATAGAAGAAGAGGATGGGACTTAAGAAGGGCAATAGAACTCGCAAGAGACCGACCGAAATGGAGAAGTTTTGTTAGAGCCTCATCGTCAGCGAATACTTGACGGAGGAGAAAGAAAGAAAGAAAGAATGGGATATGAGTTAGAGCCGTCAGGCGGCCTTGCAATACAGAATACCATAAACAGGCCGCTTGGCGGTCGGCTAGCATTACACAAACACGCACACGCGCGCGTATACGCACACACGCACACACGCACGCATACACGCACACATACATGCATAATGATCATGATATCCAGGAGTATGATCAATTATGATTTGTTTTTGGGTTAAAATGTTATTTTAATGGCACACGTTAACAGTAGCAAATTCACAAACATTAGCTATATATTTTTTTTTTATTCCGTAGTTTAACGTCATCATATGACATCAAAGGCCGTTGACGACAATTCAAAATTATGTACAATACAGTTGAAACAAAATTGATAGAGTTAAAGGCATCTAAACAGTACTTTACAATGTCACTAATATTCATCGTTTAGCAGCATAATATTATAGTTCAGATATTAATGTCAATGTTACTTTGCATAAGATAACATACTGTAAGATGGTCTTTCAGGAAAATTATACACTGTTTTGCAGCAATTATCACACATAAATTTTTTTTATGTAAAATGAAAAGATTCCTGATAAACAGCAACAATGTACACGAGATTTCCAATCCAGCTATTCAATGATATAACAGCATTGATTTCAAGTTTATAAAAACCTGTAATTATGAAGTTTACAAAACCTGAAATTATGATATGAACTTTATATTTTAATTTTTAATTTTCAAACTTTTTTTTTCACTAAATGCAACCAGACATTATAATTAAAATGTCTGGTTGCATTTAGGGGAAAAAAGTTTTTAGCTATATATTAAGCAAAGTTACTTGTAATTGTAGCATTGGTTCATAGCTATTGAAAGGTGTCTAAGATCACAGCATTATTAGTAGCATCCATTATTGATGCCAGGGCCGTCGATCTTACCATAATTATAATTATGTAGAAAATGAAAGGGTATCGTTTGAACGAAAATACATGTATATGCCCATTATATAACTTCTTGTGAAAGCCAGTTATTATTATTAATTATTATTATTATTATTATTATAAAACTGTCATTTATAGCGCGCCTAAACAAAAGGAATCTTGCTCAAAAGCGCGTAACAAGGAAGTCTAATCAAAATAATCTTGAACAAATAAGTCTTAAGGTTAATTTTTAAGAGCGATAAAGTTGAAGATTTGCGAATAAAGTCCTGCAGTTTGTTTTATTCACGGTTTCCAAATTTCCTAATAATTATAAGTGATCAGTTGTAGGTGTTATTTTTAGTTTCCGGTGTCGAACGATATCTTACGGCTGCAACGGCCGCTGACTTCGCTCCACTATATTTGTTTCTAGGCGTAAGACTGGCACAACCGCCTAAACAAGCGTCCTACACTGGCTTCCCGTTGCCTCTCGTATCCAATACAAGGTACTGCTCTTATATAGTCTTAAGAACTCAACAGGACCTGGCTCCTAAATATCTTTGTGACTTAATGCGCAGACCTCTATCTGCTGCCTCTTCCCGCCCTCTCCGGTCTGCGGATCGACTTGATCTCCTAGTTCCTCGGGCAAGGACTGCCACGGCCCAGCACCGTGCCTTCGCCATCGTGGGCCCTTCTATGTGTAATGACCTCCCCCCCCTCAATCCGTTGTAAGATTTTAGTCGGGGTCCCACCTTCATCTCTTCGTTGCTTGAAGACTTTCTTATTTCCTCGGGCTGTTACGCTGAATAGCTAGTACTGTAAGAGGCGCTTTACAAATTCTCAGATACGATAACCGATTTCGACTACTGGGACCAGTGGCGTAAGTAGGGTTCGTGTCGTTGCACCCGTGGACAACAGTCCGGCGGAAAATTGTCTTCATTACTTCCGCCAAAATTTCTGATGACCTTTTTTTTGCTTTTCGCCCGAGAAGGACAATGGTCCAATGGTCATCAGGAAGCGTGTCAGTATCAGACGCCTCGTATCTATATAGTTTTTTCCAGAAATTTTTCGACGGGGGTAGTAACGAGCGTTTTCCACCAAACATTTTTCCATCCTCCTCCTCAATCCACATCCTGACTCTACGTA
>JACEVL010001651.1:0-27406 GCA_020284085.1 Aporrectodea caliginosa
GGGCCATCATGCATCACACACAGTGGGCATTAGAAGTTACTTGTTAAAATTAAAGGGTACAATTAACAAATCTTATAGGTACAGTATCAGATAACAGTCGTATGAAAATGTTTAGAATACATACAATGAACAATAGCACTGGTTTTAATAGAGCAAATGTTAGGGCAATTACATTTGCACTTGTGAGTTTTTACTAGACTAACACAACTAAGTCTAAGTGGCTGTTGTAGACGTATGTAGCATATAGCCTACATGTGCAAGTTCACATATACACAGGTGTCAAATCTAAGAAGTAGAGTAAAATAATGTAATGCATAGCTTATGCTACTTGCACAATGCGGCATCACAGCTATAAAAATTCAAGAGCAACATGCCAAAAACCTGTGAACGCAGAAGCAACAATATTAAGCAACCCAAGTCTAACATTGTTAAAAAATAAACTGAATTCCAGAACAATATAAGTTAAACCCAAAACACCGGCACGAACCCGTTGCGTGTGTGGCATCCGTGACTTATGTGTAAAAGTCTGGACAACCCATGCGCAGTCATCAACTGTATAATGTCTTGTCTGCTACTGCGCCAATCATAGAGTGTATATGTATTACCTGCCACTGTGTGCCTCATAAACTGTATATGTATTGCTATCCACGGTGTCAAACCCGTATTGTATATATAACACACGTCCTCGAAAATGAATTCAGCGTGTATATGAGGTCTACTATAGGCCGTACGTATGCTCAAAATTTTGTGCGCGATTTCTGTAGAAAACGGCGATGTCTGGCTAAACCGGGTTGACAACTGAGTCTGGCTTATCGGTCTCGTATGGGTATATATATATATATATATATATATATATATATATAATATATATATAGCGCCTCTGTCGATGTTCTAAAAATAATGCTTGTAGAATTGGTCGGGTTCTTATATATATATATATATATAGTATATATATAATAGCATATATATATATATATATATATATATATATCTATATACGTTGCTACCGATATATCACTATCCGGAGGTTCTTTATATATATATATAGGTATATATATATATATATATATATATATATATATATATATACAATTTTCTTTTATGAAGGACGTTATTGTAGCACCATTCTAAAAACCATCTTAGAAGTAATGTTACATTCTTTTAATTCATTTTTTATGCTTTTCTAATTATATATATATATATATATATATATATATTATATATATATATATATATATATATATATATATATATATATATATATATATATAAAGAACCCGACCAATTCTGAGAGCATTATTTTAGAACATCGACATTACCCTTTAGGTGTCCGCACATAAAAATTTTGCACTGAGCAAGCTATAGCTTTGGAATTTTCGTTGTGTCCAGTCTTAACAGATGCGCGAAGCTTAATTTCATTCTTCAACATTTTTCTTCAAATTACGGCATTGCTTAAGGCAGGTTCTATTTTAGTCGAACTTGTCATAACGGTAACATAAGTTAGGCTATCAATCTGTTAAATCCTATGCAAACAATTTAGCCAAACAACCCCCCCATTACATTAACTTTGATATGGTTGCTGATGAAACTCATCAGACACCTAGATTTCGACAGTGTTAATCTTTTTCTCCAAGGAGAAACAATAAACGTTTCTAGAAATCATGCATAGTAGGGTGTTCCCATCCTAATGGAGAATTGTCATGTATATGTTTTTAATCCACCAACAAACCAGTTGGTGATGGCTTACATATTGAGACTCTATAGCCAAAATATTTTCAAGATTGAACAATATTTAGGACTTGCACAAAAGACCCCGGACTTTTCTAAGAGCATTATTTTTAAAACACCAATTTTGCCGTTTAGGTGTCCGCACATAAAAAATCGCGCTGAGGAAGCTGTACTTCTCTGAGTTTCATCGTGTCCAGTCTTAGTAGATGCGCGAAGTTCAACTGCTTTATTTCATTCAACATTCTCTTCAAATTACAGCATCGCTTAAGGCAGGTTGCATTTTAGTCGAACTTTTCATAGAAGTAACATAATAATAATAATAATAATAATAATAATAATAATAATAATAATAATAATAATAATAATAATAATAATAATAATAATAATATCTTTCTTTAATTAAGCGCCTGACAAACGCACTGCGCTGTACATTTACATGTTATGCAATTGAAACAATCTTAACTAGTTAACTACTAACAGAACAGACAGCCTGCAATACACGGCGCTAATAGCAGGCCTACAAAAGCATATCCGCCCTACGGGGCTCGAACTCGGTACCTCTCGCTCACTACGCCAGCTGTTATCCAACGCGCCACAGGCCATAGGCGCCATAGGCTATCTTTCTGTGAAATCCTATAGAAACTATTTAGCCACACAACTTCCAAAAAAATAGATATACAAGTATTAAGTTTGATATGGTTGCAGTTGAAATTTATCAGGACCTGATTAAGAAAATTCTTGGTGCGTATTCAAAAAGTGTTAGAGGTCCAGCAATTACGAGTCACGCAAACGATCTGTAGCAAGCAGCCGTAAAAAGCTAGTGGTGCCCTCAGTGGCTTAAAGAAGCACACAACTGGCCTAAATGACGTAGAGATTATGGATGGCCTACGATTGACGCAATCTCCGAAGTTCTACGAAATGGTTGTCATGCTGTTTAATTCAACATAATTCTTGAAGATACCACGAAGAAAAATGGAGATTTTCATTTTCAATCGCAGAAGTAGGCTAATTTCACTTATAACAAGTTGAGCAGATTGAATATCATTTACTGAGATTCTTCATCGAGGGAAAAATACCGCTAAAAGATTGTTCAAAGGGGAGATGTGGATTCCTGTACAGTATATATCATTTGAAGACGCTGATTTTATGGACTTGTGAAGAAATGCCGCCGTAATGGTGGAATTTCTCTTTCGTTATTGCCATATGCTGTCAGTGTTGTTACAAAGGCATTTAGAGTGGCTACAGCCTACAAATGAGATATTGTCTCTAACTATCTTATTCCTTAAGCAAATATATTTAATAAAACCTCGAGCTCCAAAATGCTTGACAAGACTGAAAGACGACTAAATGAATTCCGCAATTCTTGAATTCTTTGTCATGGTTCGTGGAAAATACATTCTGCCATTAATTTTGACATGTTTCAAAGTTGAAAGTACAGTGAAAGGAATGCCGCATTTTGTGAAGTACATAACAGCACTCTTTGAATTACGAAAGGCATGGAAGTCAAAATCTTTTGATTTCTTGTTTTCGCGAGGAATTATGTTTTGCAGCATGTATCCTGTTTGAGCTATTCCGCTGTTAAAGATACGGTACTTGAAATTGATCAGACTGAGTACGGCTATCAATACCGGCGAATGCTTTGTTTTTCCGGTTATTTGATACACTACTGTTTAGTTTGGATTGCAGCTCATCGTTTAGGCTGTGGAAATATGTCTATTTAAGGATCTTCCTTCAAACAAAAAATCGTTTATTTTCTACAATCTACACCAACCAGAGTAGGAAGACGTCAGTTTCAATTTTTGCGATCACATTAAATTAGATCAAATTGAACTGGATTAGAGAGCCATTCAAAAGTTTGACTAGTGTATCTCATGTCATGTCAGAAGGTTTTAAGAAAGGTTTTAGAAAGTGAGATCCTCAGTTGGTTAGAGCTCTCGGCCCGTAACGCAAAGAGTATGGGTTCGAGCATCGCTCGAGACAGTTATTGCATACGGGCCTTGAATAAGTCCTTCAATCACAATTACTCTGCGCTATCGATGTTCTGTCGTAATGGTCAACTTCTGGAAGGAGGGCAATATCAAATCAGCAACTTGTATCGTATTGTACCTGCAGCTTTGGGGGTACCTGGATGCTCTTCATTCTGCATTACCAGGAAACCAAATGGCAACCAAGCAGTAGGGTGGTCGCATCTCTAATGGAAAATTTTCAACTTCAGTTGTTTAATTTCGCCAACCCGGCATTGCGTGCCAATTGGTTTACAAGTAATGTAGCCCAAAAATTATCCGGATCGAACAATATCTAGGATTCGCACAACGTCTTTGAAATTTTGATTTTTACAAATAATTTTCGTCATTTCGAGTAAAATTTGTATTTGATTCGCATTTTTGGACCTATGTTTAGTTTTAAACAGAAAGGCTGGATGATTTTGCTTAAGCACAACTACAAAATAATTTCTACAATGTTTATGCTCTCGTTGAGTTTTTATTATTTATTTTCATTGGCATTTTAGTGGTATTTGATCCGTGAGTTCCTGAGACCGATAACCACCAATCAATTCGAACAAGCATACACAAAAGGGTGCAGTGGAAATAAAGTAAAAATTATAAATTCGAAAAGTAATAGCAACCAAAAGTTGCCCAATGGCATAGCTCAAAAACTGTTAAAAATAAAAAAAATATTAATGTCTTCCCGCCCCACCAGAGGGCCAAAGTTACGAGACAAAGCGTTTTTCGAGAAAATTGTAGGTTTTCTTGTAAAATATTCTTATTGAAAACTAATTAACTGCCATTCAGTATACCGCTAGAAAGAGCTCTTAAAACTGAATAAAATGATGTGTTATTTTCAGAATTTCCCCATATTTGTAGAAGTTATTAACCTTTTACCATTTCCTCAATAATAATAAAAACTCTAATAAATAATTTTTATCACTAATCAGTGTAATCACAAGTAACCAGGCATGCAATAAATGTCATTGTGTTATAATCTAGACCTACTACAGGCAGTTGAATTTATTCCTGGTTTAAATGTTCACTTTTCATGGTTGATTACAACTATTATCCTTACTTTTCAAGTGTTCCTATATTTGATAAGGGGTAAAACTTTGATGGTGTTGTGCGAGTCCTAAATATTAATATTTTTTCATACAACTTTTTGTGTGATGTTTCTGGATGAAATGGAACCGAATGGCACCTTGGCGAACAATAGATTCACACTTTTATTTCTAAGGACCACCCTACCAAGCAGTCTTAATTGTGAAACGACCCTCTTGGAAAATTAAACATTGAATGTAGGCTGCTTTATTGTAGAGACTTTGTAATTTGCAAAAAGTTGAATGAAAATATTAATCACAGCAAGAAGCAGATTTATCTCGATCTGCGTCTTATATAGCAAAGGTGTTTGTTTACTATTTGACACTAACATCCGCCAAAAGAATGTTCATACCATTTGGACTTAATCTTATCTGCCAACTTGAGCTCTGCCTTTAGATCAATCTGTCATGTCTTGAACACAGCGAAAGTTCTTTACTTCGACGAAGTCAAGAATATTAGTTTCAAAGCTGTCAAAGAGTGAGTATATCCCAGAATGGATTAATTGACAGCATTATATTGTGCCTCCGATTGTGTGTCATTTGATATTTAGAGAAAATATAACTAAAGCTCTAACAGAGTATGCTTTAGAAATATGATAGCAGTCTACAGTGTGATTCGATTAAGTTTACGCAGTGGCCTACAATAATAATTAAGTTAGAACCTGAATTTGAGAAGGAGGAAAGGTAAATTGAAACGTCTCAAACATAATTCAAGCCAATTGAGAGGTCTTCTGGCTACGGCAATGTCTGAGTTATACCAGGGATGGAAACGGATGGAATGGAAACTCTTTGACTTAATGTAGCTTAAAATGGAAAGAAACCTGCGCAATAATGGCAGTATGGTCAGACTGCGTTCATTGGAAATAAGGCTTTATGATAACCTATCCGGTTATTATTGACTAGGACCATCGTCTATGCCAGTATTAATGACAATATACATGTACTTCTAATTGACCTTTAAAAAGGCCTGTAACCACCTCTCGAAGCAATCTAATGAGCAAAACGATAGATCATTGTTGGTATGAACATGTATTTGTGATCTCAGTGACGGTGCCAGCTTTGGAGATTTAGAGCTAAAAAACAAGTTTAAGTTCAAGATGAAGACGAACCATCCTCCCTGTACAATGTTCATATGAAAATGATTGTAGCTCACTAGATTTCATCCCAGAAAGGCCATATTCCTTGCTTCTAATTGAATCTGCTTACATGTATAAAATACCTGAATATCGGTGATCCTACTTTAAAGATTGCAACAAGCACAATTAATGAGTATTCCTTCTTTGGAGCCCCTCTCGTCCGAATCTCCTCAAACTTATGAATCGCTAGAGCATCATTGGTTAAAAATATAAATAGTATAACGGTTAAATATCTACATATACACTTCTTTACATGCCTGACAGGAAACTGTCAGATCCTGCTGCTATTAACCGTGGTCCAAAAATTATAAAACTTTCACCAGCACTTGATACCTGCTTGATACGTTTAATTACAGAAGTGTATATTTAGACTGATAACTTGATTAATGATGCGACTAGTTTGGTTATCAGACTTTATCGTAAACTATCAGAACTTCTGACTACACTGGAAAACAACTTCGTTAAGGCTAAATTTTCTATTCATGGCTGAAGACATTTTCCTTTTGAAGATCACTTTTAATGTTAGACCCTTATTTGATGTGCAGTGCTCTTTTTCGGCTTCGTCTGGGCTACGGCACTATATAAATTTTCCTATAATTATGGTTTAAGCTGATAGGACAAAAACATTTACGGAGACATCGTAAAAAATTGATACGTCTAGCAGGATGCATGCACAAAGAGGACTATTATCATGAGACTTGCAAAGAGAAAGTATGAAAGGTTAGTTGTCAAATGCTGACCGAAAATTGCTTTCTCACTATCGGCCTACGGCTTGTAGTGCTTGCGTTATAATTTTCCAAACAGGATGCTATGGGCATATATTATAGTCCAATGCGAACCTGTAAAGGCAGTCATAACTACGTTGCATCTTCACGCTCATTAAAATGCTAAAACACCAATTTACTGAATATGCACAATATTTCTTGGTCAGTTTGTGTGTTTTGCAACCCTGTCTACGTTTTACGGGTAAGAAACAGTTATTCAACTTCATAACGATGAAGAATTTCAGACTACGACAAGGAATTAGCTCTGGGAATTAAGATAATCGTATATAAGTTGCTGCATCCTGGACGTTATTCACGTCTTTTAAGTACATAAGTGTATTTTTATAATATTTAGACTGTAAATTTAATTAATGAGACGGCTAGTTGGGTTTTCGGATCTTAACGTATATCATCAGGACTTCTGATTAAGCTTACACTAGATAACAACTTCGTTTACGGCTGATATTCTATTTGTACAACTATTTATGTGATTCACTAACAAATAGAGGCATGGTCTTTCTTCATGCTTTTTAAGGCGAATTTACCGCATGTGTAATCGAATGCATCACGGGTGATAATAAAAGTTACTTATCATTTGTGATCGCCAAGGAGAATTTTATTTTATCAAAATCACCAAATTTTTTTTCGAAAACAGAAATTATGTTGACCAGTGCAAATCAAAGTAGAATTATTCGGCACAACTGTCTGTACCAGAGTTCTATAATACAGCTTTTCTAGACTAAAGTGTTCCTGCGATTTTACTCCGCTGCACATCCGTTGATTGATTAGACGGATGTTAAACGTATTGACTATGCCATTAACATTGCCATTGATATTTTGGCTGACAGATGCAACTGGATACGATCCTAGAAATCAAGTCGTTGTGGTTGGAAGAAATGTTACATTAAAGTGTTGGTCGGATAGCAACGGTACTAAGGAATGGAAGCACAGACAAGGAACAAGAGATGACGAAGCGTCTCTAAGTTTTAATCAAGACACGTCCATCGAAAATGCTCGAATAATGCTAAACACAACCATCGACGGACAATACGATTTACACATATCTAACGCAGATCGATCCGACGCTGGATCCTACATTTGCATCAGAACGAAGAAATCTGCTTCTGGTACTGGATCGTTTATAACACAAAGATACGAAGCACAGTTGGTAATTCTCAGTAAGTATGCCGAATACTATAACAAGAGATGATTTTTGACATGCGGATGCTTTATGTATATGCATATAATATAATATTTGCATATAATTAATATTATACGTTTCTTGGTATAGATGTACCTGTGGGCGGTTTATTACATCTGAATTGTTCAACAGCTAAGCCCAGCTCCAATCGCATTTTTAAAGTTTGAAGCTTTCTTGTCAATGAAGGCTTAACATTGCAGCAGATGCACACAATTAGTGCGCAAAACTGACTAAGTAAGTAAGTATATCCTTTATTATACCAATTGTTAACCGCATTTTGGTTTACACGAGAATCACATTATGTATTGGGTGAACCTAACATAAAAGCTTTCATAAATGCTTTGGTGCGCCATCTATCCTCGGCATTAAACGCATGCGTACTTGCGTAGGCCGGCAGCATATTAGATTTGCTGACTGCTGAGTGTCAACAAATCTATGCAAATCAGAAACCAAGTGCCCTTATCCTGTTAAAAGCTTAGGTTGAGACTTTTGGTGTTAATCCATGTCAACCCAGTGGTGTTAGCAGTGTTGGGTAAACTCACACAGGAAATGAGTTAAATCAAAACTCAACTCATGCACCTCAAAATGAGTTTAAACTCAAACTCAACTCATCCTAAGTGAAATGAGTTAACTCAAACTCAGTTGTTAAATGAGTTAACTCATCAACTCACACGTCTTATACCAGCACGTTCTAATCAAACGTTGTACAAATACACAGTTACCAGGAAATGGTATCATCAGTTTATTATTACTAGTATAACTGTTATTATTATTAATGGGATAATGGATAAATCAGGTTATTATTACTGAGTCAAAGTAAACACCACAGTCCACATGTTTCACATCTCAAACATGACTGGTATTAGCTTTAAACCGAAGTTTTTCAAAGTTGGTGTCTGACAGCCTGTTCCGATATAAAAAACGGCTTGTTTCAACGTAATATGTACCGAGTGAGTTGAGTTTTTAAAATAATTGAGTTAAAACTCAAACTCACAGAAAATATGAGTTAAATCAAACTCATAACTCACACTCTTTAAGGTGAGATAACTCAAACTCATAAATCACAGCAAGTGAGTTAACTCCTGAGTTTAAACTCATTTGAGTTAACTCATACCCAACACTGGATGTTAGCACAGGTCATAAAAATATTCACTTTAAACAGAGATCTTCAAATCATGGCATAAAGTTGTTGCGACTAGGACTAGGCTCTGGAACCTGCTGCTAGGTCAATGACTTGTATATTCATGCAGGGTAGTTAGTTTCGTATGAAGTTTAATGAGTTACAGTTTTCTTCGTAGTGTAATTTCTGTTGAGCAGGTCATTCAGACCATTGAGACCACCTCTCAGGATAAGTAACTGTTGTTACCATAGGCTGCAAGCCGCTGCATACAGTGCATAGTACATATCATTCTCCCCTCTGTGAAGATTTTTCGAGTTTTATTATAACAAAGCAACGTTCGATTATGTACATCACCGCAAATCTAACGCAGTTCACTATTTACACTACAAGAGGCCTACAGTACACACGTTTATATATCTCAGTCCGTCGAGAACGTAAAACCGCAGAGCACAGCGTCGAACCTACTTACTCAGACAAGACCTAAACATGAACTACCACGCTTCAACTGAGCTTATTCCCGCCTGTCCCACCGCACTACACTTACGGTGCACCACCTGCCCCGCTCAATAATTGGTCACAATTATACACAGCCTACATATTGCACAACTAGGCGTACACTCCTAAGTGCCTATTCGCAGGTGCAAAGGGCCTAGCCGCTCATTGACAGTCACTATTCGTCACACCCTCCATGGACCTTTCCGGACTACACGCCATTTTTTTTCCAATGGGCTAGATTAACGATTTAGCTGTTGTCATGACACGATTCGTTGGCCTTTGCTAAAGATGACATTAAACACAGTGCGACTTCTAAGAAGTCATAGAAAATGATGTTTTCCCGCTTTCAGATATGAACTCGAGCAATTTATGCTTCTTTGCGTTTATCCAGCATGTATTTGCGTGATGATTGCTGCAGATGGCTAACAAAAGTTAGAATGTACACGTATAACCTACGCCTATGCGCATTTTTATTAGTTCATGATCTAAGTTGCACAAGCAACAACAACAACTATGTTCGGCAGCAATAAGTCCTTTACTATGTTAGTGGCTTGGTAATTGGGATGATAGAGATTATAAAAACAATTAGGATGCTAAAGTAATAAATTATGATGCGATATAGAATTGTGCAAAGAACAGCTAGAAGCAAAATACACCAGTGTGCATTTGCAAAATGGCTAGAACGGAAAACCAAGGCTACAAGCTGTTTCTACTAGAAGAGAGTTAGTAACGTTTGAATAATTAATGGCACAGAATGGACCCTTGAAACAAGTACCTATGCAAAACATTGATTGATAATACAGGAACTTCACCCAAACAGGGTAGAATATTCTTTAAACTTTAACTGTTATGCTTGACTAGTTTCTGAGCCAAACTGCACTCTGAACACAATCATTGGCAACAACACATTGATGGAGAACGACTATGTTCAGATGCAATGCTTCGTTCGCTTTATTGGTGACTTGGTTCCTGTGATCAAATGGAGACGAGAAGAACAATTACTCAAAGGAGCCAAAACAAATATCACCAAGCCTCCCGTAGGAAATCAAATCACAGTCTCGTCTTCTCTTTCAGTGCAAGTTAATTTCATGGACAACGGAGTTAAGTTTTCGTGTGATACGCTCTTCACACCGAATGTTTCCAACAATTCTTCTGATGGCTATCTGATCAAAGCGACAAATACTCCTGACTACAATTATAAATGGATGTCTCCCCCGATTAACGTATCATGTAAGTTTAATTCTTATAATTATATACAAATTTATTTTAATCCCTAAGCGATTGTAGTCTTTTAATTAAAGGATTATTCCTCCACTATATGACTATGTGATTTCGTCTCACAAGTAACTAATAAAATATGACAAATTCACGAATAAATTTTTAATAATAATAATAATAATAATAATAATAATAATAATAATAATAATAATAATAATAATAAATACAGAATAACTTTTGTTGACCCTATGCCCGAGATGGAAGAGGGATAGCCCTTCCAGTTACACTAGATTTTGATATAATAATAGTAATATTAATAATAATAATAATAATAATAATAATAATAATAATAATAATAATAATAATAATAATAATAATAATAATAATAATAATAATAATAATAATAATAATAATAATAATAATAATAATAATAATAATAATAATAATAATAATAATAATAATAATAATAAATAAAAATAATAATGGTAATAGCTAAATGTTGGAATATAATTATAATGTAATTTAATGTCACTTAATAACCTGATTCTGCCTAACTTAATCTATTCTAAGCCAATTCATCCCACTCGAATCAGACGATAGAAACTATGTCAATACATTGGTAAGTTTCTTTTCTATTATATTATCTTACATGATAATATTTTATTCTGTCATTGAATTAAGAAAATATTGAATTCTGCAGATGGTCCACAAAACGTTACAATACAAGTCAACAATATGTCGGACAACGAGTCTATCATCATGCTCGGGGGTAGTCTCAAATGCTATGCTATTGGAAATCCAACTCCTAAATACGAATGGAAGATCTATGCGGAACGTTCTAACATCACTGTACAGAGTTCCGACTTTGTTTTAAACGCCAGTATGCTCTGCAATTTTCAGTTGACTGCTGAATGCAAAGCCATGAATGAATTTGGTGAAAACAAATTAAGATTTACAAGGAACGTTACAGGTAGGCCTATAAACGGTTACGGTAACACTCAGCATTGGCATCGCAGCCGCTCTCGTCTATGCATAAACCCCGCTAAACTATTAAGAAATTTTATTTCTGACGAGCGATTTGCAGAAACTTTAAGACACTCAGTAATACAAAGATGCAATGTAATGCTGGCTTACGTTCAGCTTAATATTCGACGGAAATATAGTGATTACTACGCATCAATAGTTAGCGCGGAGTAAATAGTTGTTGTCAAGATCCTTAGGTTACGCAGCCAATTACTTAAAAATAGCTTGATGTGCAGTCTTCAATTTTGCAAGGTAACTCGCAGTCAATAAGTCGCTGAATACACAATTATATTCCTATTCATTCATTCATTCATTACGAAGTTTTATATAGCGCCACTTCAAGGTTACTACTCAGGAGCGCTCCCGACCACAGCACGGCTGAAAAGGACAGTTTTAAGGCAAGTATAGAAAGATTCAGAGTGGATTCTGGGATGCAAGCGCAGTGTTAAGGGAGCCCGTTCCAGAGGGATGGGCCAACCACTGAGAAGGCTCGATTCTGCTTAGTAGCTGAGCGGGCAAAAGGGACCATGAGCACGCCCCGCTCAGTAGAGCGGAGAGAGCGACGACCCGGAGCACCAAAAGTAGGGCAGCAGATGTCGCGTAGATAGGCAGGGGCTAGGCCGAACAAGGACCGCCAGACCAAAGCGATGATCCTATACGATATCCGCTGCAGTAGGGGGAGCCAATGAAGCACACCCAGCATATAACCTGAGACGTGGCCATATTTTGGAATACGTACGCAAAGGCGTGCGGCAGAGCGCAGGACCCGGTTCAGGCACCCCAACCGACAAGCTGGGAGACCAACATAGAGTGAACAACAGTAATCAAGTCGGACTGTGATAAAAGAGTGGATGAGTGTAGCGGTGGAGTCTGAAGTAAGTGAGCGAGCAACAGTGCGGAACTGGCGTAACTGATAGTAAGAATCAAGGCAGAGGCGGTTTATATGAGGGGCAAAGGTTAACTCTTGGTCCAGTGTAACTCCAAGGTCACGGACAACAGAGGAAAAGACAAATTGAGGGAAGTCTGCAGCAATGGAGGAAAGGTCTCGCTTCGCAAGCTGCTGCCGAGTGTCCAGCCAGATAAATTGAGTTTTTGATGGATTGAGGCGCAGGCGGTTTGTTGACATCCAGACCTCCAGAGTACCTAAAGCCAGGCTCATTGCTCGAACAGCAGCAGTGGCATTAGTAGCAAGGCAGTGCAGGTAGGCCTGAACGTCATCAGCGTACAGGTGACCTAGCACAGCAGAAGCAGTAAGTAGGGAACCAATTTCAGAGGTGTAAATGATGTAAAGAAGGGGACCCAGCACCGAGCCCTGCGGAAGGCCGTAAGGGGCAGGGACCCATGAGGACCTGGAGGGCCCATGGACCACACAGAAAGAGCGATCACTGAGGAATGAACCCAGCCAAGTAAGAAAGTTACCAGACAGGCCAAATGAAATTTGTAGCCGCTTAAGTAAAATTTCATGATCGACAGTGTCGAAAGCAGCACTAACGTCGAACAAAGCCAGTAGAGTGAGTTGTGAACTATCTATAGCCCCATAAATATCAGAAAGAGGACAGAGCAAGAGGGTTTCAGTGGAGTGGCCTTTCCGAAAACCGGATTGGCACTCCGGAAGCATCTTATTTACCTCTAAATAAACAGTAAGCTGATAAGCAGCAATCTTTTCAATAATTTTAGACAGAAATGAAACATTAGCAATTGGTCGAAAGTTGACAGGATCAGATGAGTCGAGTCCACTGTGCTTGAGGACAGGAACCAGGATTGAGCGCTTCTGCGACGGTGGTAGAACTCCATCCTCAATAGACCGGTTGCACAGAACAGTAAGAAACGGTAGTAGCACATCGACAAATTCCTGTAACAGAAACGTCGGGAGAGGATCAAGTTCACAGGATTTTGATGGAGAAGAGAGAATGATGCGGCGCAGCTCTGTACTGGTGACGGCGACCATGGTAGAAAGACTGCAGTCTGTAGGGTGGTATACCGGTGGGGTAGAGCTGGCAGTGTCTTGTCGGATTCCGGCGATTTTGGCAGTGAACGAAGCCAGAAAGTCATCAGCTGAGAAAGATGGAGTATCTGCTTGTTGGTCAGCCCGGCGCCGGCCAAGGAGGGCGTCGAATGTGGCCACCTGCATTTTTTTCCCTAGGCTATGTTTTAACTGGAAACCGAACCCGACCAAAGCGACCTTCGCGATTGTGTATTTATAAAATGCCTGCGTTTTAACCTGATCCAATCATTTACTTCGTACTCTCTGCGTTGAGGGTTTCGCTATAGGAACGTTTACACTTTACAGTGCTACAATTTGTGTTTGTTGCATACCGACTTTGACTTAGGCCTGCGATGCTAGCAGTAGAATAATAAATTCGGATGAAATCTTATAAGAATATTCAAACGTTTGTGTATACCACACGATCAGTTGTACTCATAATACTTATTTTTAGACAGTGGAGACACGTGCGCTACTGGACCACATGAAAACCCTAACATTTGGACTACTACTGGTTCTAGCGAGCAGAAGAACTTTCAAACCGTGATTGTCGGGGTTGTATTGCTTTTGACTGGGATTCTCTTCGCTTTGATTTTAATTGGAAGAAGACACATCTGCAGACCTAACAAAGGTAAAGAGATGAAGCTATTGTCTTGCATCCAGCATGTTGAACATTTACGTGTTGTTTGTGCTAGTATGCCCACATGGGCATATTTGCATGCATGCATATAATTATGTATGTACAATTGTACATATATATATATATATATATATATTAGGGTGTGTCTAAAAACTGAAGTTGCAAAATTAATATCGGCCAGTTTGTTTTTGTGTTCCACCTTGAAAAACATTATCATTTGCCAAATTAGATGAATATCGGAAAAGATTTAGAACTTGCTCAAAGCCCCGGAAGAATTATCACTTATAGACCAACGTGATACATTGCAATTTTCAAAGATACAAACAAATTTCAGCACTTAAACATTAGATACAAGGCAAAATCAAAGGAAATACTGAGGCCAACCGACAAATACCAAAGGTGTCGGGAAATGCTGTTAGGGCGACCTGTGAGACTTCCATGTCTTGGTAAGTATGAATTGCCTTCAAGAATTCCAAATCGTTCTTTGGGGCTTCATTGGGCGAGGTGCAGGTGAACAAGTACTTCACGTAAGTTGTTGTCACAAAAAGTGACACTCGAAGTAAATGATTCCACACCTTTTGAGAGTAGGATTGTCGAGATGACCTCTCTGTGCTCTGGCGTTGTTGAATGGGAAATTGATCTCTGAAAAGCCACATCCTGATCGCATAGATCGCACGTGCCATCCAACGCGCGCGGTGAAATGCCCCTTGTTACCTGAACTTTATTCCTTTTGGTGGACTGTTAGCTCTAGTAGCTCTTTGTAGTCGTCTCTGTGATATTCAGAACTCAGTTGCTGCAATGCAAAGGTTTCCAGCTTGATGCATACGCCGCCCTTACAACCCGTGTTACTTGCCGTTGTCTCAAAACACATGGCCACGATTCTGTCTTCCAATCCCCAACTTCTGATCTCGGCCAAACATTCATCTGAAATGACGGCAGCTGTCCCAGTTTGGGGATGGCTAATAGCTTGGTCACATCCTTGCCAGATACATATACCATTATTGGAAGGCGATCAGCACACCCTCGTCCTGTCCCTGTAACATCTGGCATGATCTTGCCTTCCCAGTGAAGAGTAAGAGGAGTCTTCGGATCGAAGGATTCGCTATTCTCTGCTCCTTGGGCTGCACGATTATCTTTCCTAGCTCGATTGATCGCTGAAGGACTGATAATCAGCTCACCAGTTGGTGCTGCATATAGATTGGATGCTGCAAGAGCAGACAAAATGTGAGAGGCCTTGCTGCTGCTGGTTTTGGTGCGATCTAGAGCTTCTGCAACATCACGAGTAACTACAGAGATTGTTCTCATTCGTCGCTTTGGTGGCCAAGCAGACGTCGAAGGTTCTGACTTTTTCTGAGCTATCTAATGACGCCTCTTCCTTAGATGACTTTTCCAGCAGATAAACCTCCGTAGCTATACAGCTGTGCTAGCACAATAACGCTTCTCGCGCTCAGCAAGTGCTGCTGATCTTGCCAGTGCTCTCTCTTCCTGCTTTGCAAGTTTTAAATCAATGCCTGCTATGGAACCACGTCGTCCTTTCTCACACTGTGCTTTCAAAAACTGCCGAACCTCTTCTATCTTAATTATTGGCATGGCATCTTTATGCGCAATGTCAAAGAGGTCCTGCAGGGAATCCTTGAAAGAATCCAGTTTTCCCACTTCAGTTTCTGACGTCCTTCAAATATTTTTTAAGGTTTTGTAATTTCTAATGAAGATGTCGTAGCTGATCCCAAACATAATTCTTAGCCCTGGTTTGAATCCGTACTCTTTCCAAAATTGGAAGTATCATAGCTACCGTTTCTTTCACGCTGTCATCCAGACTCTGATTTCTTAGTTTATGAAAATTGAACAGCACCTTGAGAACCTCTCCTCGTTTAGGTAGTTTCGCATAACCCAAGTGATCTTCAGTACAGCCTATAGTTAGCCTATATCAACCAAATCTCAGCCTTTGTTCTAGTTAATTTTCCCATTTCACCTGTGATATGATGCATTAATGAAAACCACCAATAGCTACCATTTGCAGCATGAGGTCAGTGACATAAACAACAAGAGATCAGTTACATCATCATCATGAATATTTATTAGTTGGATACCGGCCACTAAGAAGGGGTCTAAGGCTGCCATGTATTGAAATTGTGTATATAATGCGTATAATCATAATGCAACCAGGATCCTACAATTTTGGTCGCCTTGAGCAAGTCCTAAATGCTCACCTATCAGGCTATAATTTCGGATATGGAGCTCATACGTCAATTGGCACATTAAATTGACCTGGCCGATAAAAAATCTTTGAGTTGAAAATTTCACATGTACCTTAAAACACCCTAATATATATATATATATATATATATAATATATATACATACATGTATGAATATATATACATAAGATATCATACATACGTATATACAACAACTGAATTATTCAGTTGTTGTATATACGTATGTATGACATTGTATGTATAATATATGTATGTATTTATGCATATGACTATAATATGTATGTGTGCATTACATACACACATACATTGTATGTGTATTGTATTTGAACACTTGTTATAGCGCCTCTACCAGATTCCTATTCAGAGGCGCTCCCGACTACTGCGCGAACGCTGAATCGGAGTTTCACGCCGAAGCGCATGAGCAATTGCGAGTGAAGGACTTGCCCAGGGTCCCTACGCGGTGGCTTTGAGGTGGATTCGAACCCGCAACCCTACGGCTGCAAGGCACCGAACATACCCCTATACCACCGCGCCCCAGTATATTGTGTTGTGTTGTGTGTTGTTTTGTACTCCACGTTTATAATGCGACCGAGCCAACCGCAGTAAAGATCCGAGAAATTAATCTCTGATAAACCGACCGACCGGGAAGCGAACCCGGGGCGCCGAAGTGACGAGCGGGAACCAACCCACTCGGCCACTCGAGGTCTTTCAGTTGTGTGTATGTAATGCACAATGTATGTGTGTATGTATGTGTGTATGTGTGTATGTATATATGTATCAGGACACTTAAAATAGCACAATTTTAAGTACCTCACAAAAATTGTTTTTTGGGAGCATTATTTCCATAGTGCACCCTTTAAGGGCCCAAAGCAATGTTCATTGGACATGAATTTTATTGAAGCGCTGCTTTGAAGCAGTTTTATCTCTAATCTGGCCCATCCATTATAGCTATTGGCTATATGCCTGTTTCAACACCTGGACACACTGGGTGTATTATAAACAATAATTGGTTTTAAATGTAGGCCTATGTATAATGTATCAAAGCATTTAATATAGTGTGTTAAGTACCTTTCAAATGCGCTATCTACTTTATCTAAGTAAGTGTGTTTTCAAACAGTTTGAGAATGTTTGCCAAACAGAGTTGCGTGCACGTGCAGTGGATGAGTTACAACGCGATATCTTGGATGTTAGGGTGCTCCAAAATGTAATGTATTTCCCGAAAGTTCCAAAAAGTATTGCTCCAAGGCGATTTTCCCATTCCATTTATCACTTTGTTCAACTGTACCAATTTTCAGACCAATTGAAAAAGGTTAAGCCTTGCCCCCGGCACAAAAATGTTAAAATATGTGAAAATATGGGAATATGCTTTTAAAATCGGCAATATCATGGAGAAAAACGTAATTATTTTCATGATGATTAACTTCTTTTGTGAACTATTGTGTGCAGAGGTGTAGTATTGGTACTTGTACTTGTACTCAAGTGCAACTTGAGTACAGTCAGTACTTGAACTTGTACTGGAGACCTAAGTACTTGAGACCTAAGTACTTAGACACAAATGACATTTCTACAGGCACTCGGATACTTTACCAGTAAGCTTTGTCTTTCCTTTATTAATTCTTACGTTCTGGATATTGAATATTCTGGCAGTTATGTATGGACCGCTAAAAAAGAGGCCACGGACGGTAATAATGTTAACAAAAAAATACTAATATTCCTAGAGCTGTTAAGTTTGGTTATGAATTATGATAATTTCAATCTCAAGGGAAATGCTACTTCTGCTAAGTGCAAGTTTTGTAGTGAGAAAACTATAATTCAGAAAACAACTGGCACAACATCAAACTTTGTTAAACACTTGCAAAAACTCCAGACGGAGAGGTGAGCAGTGAGTAACAAACCAATTTTGAACTCTATCGAGTAATGCAAATGTAAGTCGTCGAACTTTCTCAGCACCATACGAAAGCTGCGATAAGGAAACCAGCTTATTCACCGAAATAGTGCATTTTATTAATTGTATTATAGCAAGAAACCATTGAACCTATGGCTTATACATGGAATTCATGTGTGAATGAATTATGAAAATTGTGAGTTTTCAATGTTCCTCTGTGTTCTATGTTCCTCTCGAAAGAGTCTTCCGCTGTGTGGAAGGAAACATTGTAATCTGTATCAAAACGCGCTTAGTTAGGCCACTTAGGTAGTCATTTGCGAATCATTTTTATGTTTTACGTAAACGCTAATTAAGGCATTTTCTTTGTGTTGCTCAAATAGTCAAAGACTGCCTACAACTAGTATGTTCTTATTTAATGTGTGCAGATATGATTATATCTTATGTGAATGAGACACATGCTTTGTTGGGGACCACATCAAGTTTCTTTGGCAGTGGTGGAGCAGGTGCTACACCAACGTCTCATTTTGGCACGATAATCACAGATACGGTTGCATCAACCGAAACTACAGACCTCATGTATCAAAAGTCTAAGCTATTTGGTCACTACTGTACACGATCTTCTGTGAAACCGAGCACCTTATCATCACAAGTGACAACCTGATTCAATATCAGAGGCCATGATGACTTTGATGAAATTGATTGTTTGGACGTTTGGAATGCAGCAAAACTGTTGACAAACCAGCGTTTGGAGTTGTTGTGAGTGTGCCTGCATCTAGCGCTCCGGTTGAAAGTGTGTTTAGTTTAATATTAAAACAGTTTCGATTGAATCTGAGTGACAAGATGCTCACATCCATTATATTTCTAAAAAAAAGCAAAATTAAAATTAGTGTATGTGGCAATACACCATTGCTTTGTCAAGGAAGTAAATCCTTGTTCTTGCAGTAGCCATGTGTACTTGTACTCGTACTTGTACTTGATACTTAAGTATTTGTACAGGTACTTAAGACCTCAGTACTTGTATTTGTACTTGCAACCTTTGATGTTCCAGTCAAAAAATATGAAACATATTAGTTTTTTCATATATACTTAAATAGCGGTAATTTATGTTTTCAACAGAAAAATCTCGAATATTGTTAAAACTTCATCGTGCTGGGGGCAAGGCTTAGCCTTAATGTAAAAGCCTAAAATTTGGATTTTTAGACTCATCTGCATGAGACGCATGGGAAAATGTCCTTGGAGCAAAGATATTTCAACTTTTATTTTTCTGGAGCACCCTAACGGATGTGCTTGCTTGTTGTAAACTTATTAAGACTTGTCCATTAGGGTGGAGTGAAAATGGCAGAAAATTTTTTTTCTTCTGAATTTCAATTAGCTAGATATGTCAAAATGTGCCAATAGATCAATAGAACACTGTGTAAAAATTACAAGATTTTTGATTAATGTTTTGATCGCCCTTCGCAACTTTTTATTTTGCAATACTAAGCGACATCAGAACGATATAGGTAGATTAGTGTCTACACTCTACACAGAGTTTACAGTCTACACTCTACAGTCTACACTCTACACAAGTCTACAGTCTACACTACAGTCTACACTCTAGTCTACACTAGAGTCCACACTCCGAGTCCACAGTCCACAGTCTAGGTAAGGTAGTCAACTACACCAGGCAAGCAAGGGCAAATGCCCTGGTAAAAAAGCCTTTGCCCTGGTTACTTGTATGATAGCTCTGGTCATGCCCTGGTTACAAAAAATGTCTGGCGCCGCCACTGTCTAGGTAAGGTAGTCAACTAGTCAATAGTCATCTTAATGCAATCAGATGCCTTGATTATTACAGTATCTTTGATTTCAAAGTCACAAACAGTTACAAGGTGAAGTGAGAGAAGTCACGTTTTGACTCGAACGTCGGCATTAGCTGTCGAGAAGCGACGAGTGCAAGCCATCTACACTCTACACAAGTCTACAGTCTACACTACAGTCTACACTCTAGTCTACACTAGAGTCCACACTCCGAGTCCACAGTCCACAGTCTAGGTACAGTGGCGGCACTACACCAGAGCTGAAGCACATCCCAATGGACAAATACGGAGGTTCAAGGTTCATTGCTTCATCGGATGAAGCCATCTCGTGATTTCTGTCCACAAACAGCTATCGCCGCCTCGGTCACCAGCTTCACGTGTCTTTCCACAGCCTGCGTGTGGCTGGCGAATTTTGGGAAGGTGACTGTTGGAGTCACCTCCGTCGTGATGAGATCCCTGAGCTCAGTGTCTGTCATTGCCTTGATTACGGGAGGCTCCGAGATAGGGCAGACTGCCCAGTCGATCATGTCGAAGTATTCCACGGTGTTTAAGTTGAGCTTTGCGGGAACCTTGAACCTCCGTATTTGTCCATTGGGATGTGCTTCAGCTCTGGCCTTCATCACTCGTCGCAGGCCCAGCTCACGTATGTGTGGTCGATGGTCCGTCATCATGGCTAAGAGGAGATTCTCCGGGTGAGCGAAGTATGCGTTGCGATGAATGACGGGGTCGACGATCTTCTTGTGCTTATAGGGCTGAGGTATCGTGACTTGACGAGCATCTGGTGAAGGTGTCTAGCTTCATCTTTGCATGACGACTGGGCTTTTATGGCGAACCACGTTGGAGCATATACGCGAATGATGAACGTCACCACTGTTTTCAGATTCTGTGACGGTTCCATGTCGCTGACATATAATCGGAGGATTCTATTGGCTGTCGTTAGCCATCGTGAGTGAATCAGGCAACCAGGGTTTCGCATTGCCAGATCGACGCTACATTCACCTTTGCTGATACTATTGCACATTTCCAATAGATAGCGCTGATCTGTGCTCAACTCCTTCGGGTCCACACTAGACAGTTGCTCGGTCAGTTGTACTGGTGCAAATGGAGAGACAGGCTGTTCGCTACACGCATGCACTAGCCGCTTTCCGATAGCTTCAGAGAATCCGCGCGGGCCTGTACTGTCACATATGTAAATCAAACCTACCTTTGGCATCGTCGAAATGCTACATTTAAACGCCCACTTAAATGGTTACAATGCCAATTATTTCAATTGGGCGAAGGGCGATCAAGCAGTTGTCAGAAAATAATATCATTTGGCAGGATTGTTACTATGGACATTTGGCACATTTTTAATAATCTAGCTTATAAAAAGGAAAGAATTTTTTTTCTCACTCCACCCTATTGTCCATGCTGAAAAATTGTCACATGTAGTCGAATATATATCAAAGTAACCATTATACTGAAGACAGAGTGATTGTAACAGGCGGAAGGTAGTATATCCGATTTAGGATTAGGCCGACACTTAATAGATGTTTGCCAGTGCATTTTATCTGTTTATCCAAATTTCCTCTTTTTGCTTTTCCTCTTCATTGTACGTGTATTTGGCCTGGGTAAATAGTGGGCACTGTGTTTTTGTGCCCACGTCAGGATTGGCCACTTGCAACAATTTGCCAGTTCTCGGCAGTTGGCCACAGTAACAGGAATCTATATGAAAGACCTCGATTTTGTAATGTTTTAAAAGGGAGCTATGTAAATAGCCAAATGCATAAAATTGTGTTAACTATTACAGGATGTGTACGTAATACGACCCGTCGCACTATCTACCAACACCACGACGAGAGTAAGAGAATAGGTACTTCTCGACAGTCTAAGTCCCGTTCATAAAATTGTTTCTTTACACTGAACTTTTAGAAATATCGGCTGTCCAGGACACAGACTGCAAATGAGTTCACCTCTCACCTATGTGTCCTAACTCTGTTTCCATATATGTATCAAGTGTGTGACACGGTAGCTTACTTTGATTGGCTCTCGCCTTGCAACGCAGTGTGCGGGTTTATATCTACCCTGAGGGATCTTGAGTACAGTTCCTCAGCTGCACTATCGACTTTATTTATTAGATAGTGGTGTCTACTAATATAGCAAATATTAATGTGATTTTGGCATTTTGTCGACAAGCAGGTTAGCTTAAAGGAAAGGTTACCAGGCTCTTGGTTTGCTGTTGTCGTGCATAGTCTCTGAAGGCTGTGTGTGTTAATGGGTGTGTGCCAGATAAAATAGATGTGCAATATTATTACTTTATCTGACCTAGATAAGTTTTCTTATCTTAGACAAGACCAAAAGTTACTCTGACAATAATATATGCAAAATAAAGTTCTTTCTCTATAAACTGTAGGCAATGCGAGGAAATCTGTTACTAATTACCACTTGTAAGACTTCAATCGCTTTAGTTGTACCTGCTAATTATTCACCAAATGTAAGAATGAAGTAATTATGTAACGTCAGAAGTAAGGTCACTTCCTTAAGCTGGTGTTCATCTTTATTAGTGAAAGGACGTTTTATCCTTTATAGATGATGGTTCAATGGCTTAATAATCAGGCAATGTTATAGTTTATTTTAAAATGATTGCGATCGTTGTACATGTACTCGTATATACAATGTAATGCATGTGCTTGTAAGATGCAAATAAAGGCTACTTACTTACTTATTTAAGCTTTTGTTGACCAAAACGCATTAGGGTGATCAATACGGTAATAAGTTTGTATGCCGCTATAAATAAATGTCATACCTTATCTTAATAAATATAAAGTCTTAAGGGCTTATTAGATGACGACGCTAACATCCGTCACATAGGCTTAATGACGGAGATTATATTTGGAAGAAACACTGTTGTGTAATTCTACAGTGCATAGATTACAATAGATAAAACGGATTATTATGTGAAGAGCATTGCAGTGAAATGCTACAATGCATAGATTACAATAGATAAAACGGATTATTATGTGAAGAGCATTGCAGTGAAATGCTACAATGCATAGATTACAATAGATAAAACGAATTAATTATTATGTGAAGAGCTGGGCAAATAATTTTTACATAACAATCTCACAGTGCACACACTACAAGCCAAGTCTCCCCAAAGCATCTAGGTTATTATTAGTAAGCTATTATCTTTCTCTTGAATCTAACATCGATGAATGTCCTGTGCATTATGACTACGACGCTGTAGAAGCAATTAGACAATTAAACCATTGGACTAGATTACGTTGAAGAGTCTTATACTCCCTGTAAGAATAACTGTTTACAACATAACAAAATATTGTTTGAAGACATACTGTACATGATGATTAAAACATATATACTGCTAGATTAGTGGTTGACGACATAGGGTGACCCTTATGTTCCTTTGGGTCTGCCTATTGACGCCACTGCTCATGAATGTTTAAATTGTGTTTGTATTTGTTATGGTGATCAATAAAAGTATTTATTTATTTATTTATTTATTGATAATCGCGATAAGATCAGTTCAGATTAAGCGACTGGTTTTGACTTCTACCATTCACTTATCATCTGATAACAAAGCAGCTATTGCATCTTTTAGCATTATATTAAATTTCAATGTTTAATGTTACCAAGGCAATGGTGAAAACCGAGTCGAAATCGAGAATGATCGCTTGCTCTACTCTGTTGTGGGCGATCATAGATTTGCATTGTCATCTCGAATTGCTTCAGTTGGACTTTACCAAAACGGTACAAACTAAAGTTATGAACTCTTTAAATTCAGAAACTGTGTGATTTTTAGTCAATTAATGTAAGTAACTAGATACAGGATATGAAGTGCTCCTGAAGAAGAAGAAGTGCAGACGAGCAGTTCCTTAAGCTGGCGTGAGGCAGCCGTGGGTATAAAGTGTTAGCGACGTCATTTTCTTAGCCATATGAGGGCGGGTAGCCAGCCCTCTCACTCTCCCTCACCGTCTCATCTTCCCACCGACAGTTTACGGTCAGTCTACTCATTATAGCTGACTTGGCTGGGGTGCTGGTGGAACAGAAATATCAACAACATTTTCTGCTCTGGAGGGATTTGAAACCCCCACCTCCCACCCCCGATTGACAGTTCAGCGCGCTAGCAACTACACTATCGAGCACCCCCGAAGTTCACCTGAATGAGTTTGTAAATGGATGATGTTGCTCAATGCAATGAATAAGCCTATGTGAGTGAATGCGTTTGTATAATTAAACAGCTGAAAAGTATAAATGTAAGGAACGAAGTTTTAGGCATTTTTATATCTCCCTTTAACAACCTAACTTAATATTGTTCTCTTTATTTAACCGTTAAAACACAATGATAATGCCTGATGTGCAGTCCGACGCTCCGTCTCCTCCTCTGTCTTTACCTCTATTGTCTATGGCTTCATCTGCTCTCGGATCGATTAGGCTACTTTGGTCTCCCAAAGGTTCGTCTCTCGCCTCTTCAGTCTGTTCTAAATTCTGCGGACAGACTAATAGCTCGACTTCCTCGCTCATCCCACATCTCTGCTTTCATGTTTGACCACCTTCTTTGGCTGCCTCTTCCTGCTCGGGTTCATCTCAAGGTACTTTCTTTAATCTACCGGTCGTATACTGGCCGAGTATCTATGTGACCTTACCCGGCTGCCGGTTTCTGCTGTTTCTCTTCGCCCGGTATACGCTCATTAAACCGGCATGATCTCTTTGTCCTGCGACCGAGAATTGCTATGGCTAAAACGCGAGCCTTTGCCTTCAATGGCCCTGCACTATGGAAGCATCTTCCTCCTTTGACACTTTCCTGTTTATTAACTGCTGGGCCAAGTGCCTCTTTTCGTTGTCTCAAGACCTCTTTCCTTTCTCTGGGTCTTTCTTACTGAGAGCGCCCTGATTGGTGTGAACTTCGAGAGGCGCTATATAAATTGATAGATACAATACAATACAATAATTGTCATAGGGTTTAACCTTAGAATTTACCGAACAAAACAATGTTACATAAAATCATAGATACATACATTCATACATGCATATATACATACATGCAAACATACATACATGCATACATTTACCACATAATTAATTATGCTTTCGTTAAATGATGTTTCTTCTTTAGGGCAAGTTGAAACCGGAAATATCGATAATTTTTGTGCATCTCAAACCTACATGGGATCAATATATGAAGAAGTGAAAGCGCAAGGTAATATCAAGAACAACTGGAGACAGTACAAATAATACGGGTTAAATATAAAGTGATAATATTATTGCCTTCATTTAGGTGACCCCTCGAGATAGACCTAATAGCCTATTTGCGGAAGTTAATGCGCTAATTATCTTCGTTTGCATAGCCCATTAAGTACTGATGCAGGATGGGGTAAATTTAACATTATGGGATAAAGTAGGTGCTTGAGGGGATTTTACGAAATAACAGAACGATGGGCTTGGTCACGTTTTACTATACTGTAGGCTATAATAACTACAACAAGAAAAAACACGACATACACACATACAATAAATTTCACTTACAGATATTTCTACAAGGACAGTAAGTAAGTAAGTAAGTAAGAATATCCTTTAATAAACCAATTGCTAACCGCATTTTGGTGTACAGACATCATAGTAGTCGCAAAAAATCTAAATTAGCTAGTCTATCTTATTTAAGTCCTATAAATCATCCTAGTGATGTAGGTTTTTCGCATCATGCTATCAGCGGGAGGAATGACACGATCATGGACCCTGGGGCGAAGAGAATAAACGGAAGTTTTAACAGGAGGAAGATATTTAAAATTACAAATATAGCTTCTACATTTTGTTTACCAATAATTAAAGTAGATTTTACAACAAGACTAGAAGTGTTGCAACAGTAAATTTAAGTCACTATCAGCTTTATCAGCTTACAGCTGTCAGCTGCCATAGTTTAAAAACTCATTTTCTTTTTCACTGATCCTAAATAACAATAATTTCAACTGTGGTGGCCACTCAAATTAGCTAATTACAAAGTTTTTTGGACACACAAGTTAGTCCAAGTTATAAAATGTTCGAGCAGCTGCCTTACCGTTAGCTACTTTAACACGTTGATCATCACTAGCAGAGTAGTTTGAAAAACACTATGATGTTCTAACACGGATGTTGCAGTCAAATTCATGGTTATATCAGGGATGCCAATCCAAACTTACAAGTGTTATAGCACCTTAATAAAGACCCTACACAAGACTTGGATTGATACAGCGTATTTTAAAGGCAAATTCAAAGCTATAGCCTACAGTTAGAAAATGGCGGCTGTTTGTTTATAATACTATGAAGATATGAAGGCTAACATAAAGAAGTTAGCTATTTCTATCAAAACCTTGACAACGCAGATTAATTATTAATTAGTTAAGCAATTTTCAACCTTTATTACGCTGATGTCCAATATACCAGACAAAAACCGATAGCACACAAAAACCAAGTCGTAGGAAAGTCGATGCCAGGAAGTCAACCCACTGAGATAATTACTATTGCTACTCATATTTAAGTGAACAGGTGAATTCAATGCAGTCTATTGGATGTTTTAATTTTACATCTCTTAGAAAGCGATTTAGCTGCCACTAGTGGCTATGACGACATCATGCACTATGAAAGCGTTGAACTAGAAAAGCCTCAAGGTGATATTCGCTGCACGAGAGGATCGGACTCAAACGGAACTAAAGAGGAAAATCCGACACCAAACCAGGTCATTTACATTTTAACCAAAGCGGAATTCTTCAGTTTTATTGGTATAAAAGTGGGATAGTCACATATAAAATCGTGCAACCAACATAGTCAGATTGGCAAGTAGCATATGTATTTACAATAAGCTACTTCAGCATTACCAGTGCGCATGCGCAGCCAGTTTACTTTTACTTCCGGTCATAGGTCACCGTTCATAAACAAACCGAATGGTGCCGGTAGCGATGTTGCTATGATCTACTTTGACGTAAATATTAGAAGATATTTGATTGCCACGAGTTCATGTTTAACTCGATGAAGTTGTCTTGTGGCATCTTTCTGTTTTAAATTTCTTCAAATCATCTACATTCCATCGATTAAAGTCGTCCACTTTGAACGATTCGTCTAAGCTATCCGCCATGTTTT
>JACEVL010001652.1:0-26407 GCA_020284085.1 Aporrectodea caliginosa
ATTTCGTAAGACCTTTTACGTCTTGCCCAAATTTCTCCAATTCAGCACGTAATTCATCCTGTTTCAATTCCACAATGTCTTCCGCTTTCAACATTTTCGCCGTCTCTGGTGTCTCCATTTTAAATTCGAGAACCCAGATACGCCCTCTAAAATTCAAATTTCCTTATCTGCCTCAACTTCAAAAATCTGAACCGGAATGAATACCGTATAGTCTAGAGCCCAGACACGCCCTCCAAATTTCTCTTACCGACGCAAATTTCGTATTCGAAGAGAGAAAAAAAATCCCGCGAGCCCTCATATGTTGCGGGTTCCCCCTCTATAATAAAGCTCAAGACGTTGTCTAGTTTTAAAGGTATAATTCTCAACAAAAAGACAAATTAAAACGATACATTACCGACCCGTAGACAAGGGTGGAAAACGGTTCGCTCTATTGTAGCAAGACCGCTGACGAAACAAAGTCTTCAACACAGCAACAGGCTGACGACATAACCAAACTCAAGCAACCTTGAGTAACCAAGAAAAGTGGAACTTGCCACGAAACGAACTTGACTAACATGCGCCCGGAAGATCTCAGACAAGACGAACTGCACAAAGGCCGTATCATCGGAGACTTCGAAGACGCCCCTTACTCTACCTCCTTATATAGGAGAATTTCCCACTAGAGGTCTCCCCTCAGCTAAGGAAACCACCCAAGCGTATCCCTTGCCCATCCCAGGACTGGTTAAGCCATGGGATCCTAACAATATACAAAGGTAGGGTTTTTCAAACTGAAATTAACTGAGGCCCAAACAAGGTTTCAAAAAGCGGTTCCCTGCTGCCAGCTAATAAAGCGTGAAAATTCAAAATTAGGCTGAAATTGAAACATTCACGATCCATAGGCTATGCAAACCGTCTTCGTCAAGCATAGAAACACTGTGACGTAACGCTAACTGGATGGGCGACCTATGGGATCCTTCTCGGCTCAACGATCTCACTCGAAGTCCGGCTCAACAACCTCACTTAATGGGCATTTCCATATTCCCAACTGCGGAATGTTGGCGATTGAACTTACCCGCGTTCTGCTGGTTGTAGACTCTTTGCCGGTTACTTAGACTACGAGATGATAATATAAGAGCGGTTCATTTAGCATTTTCAGCTCATTGGACAGGCTCAGATATTTGGACGCCAGCTGAATAGTTATTCGGAAATTATTGTGGCTAGAGCAGATGTTATTGATTGCCGTGTGTATTCCGCCCTTATACCGTACTCGTCATCTCACGACACATCATTGTGGTCATAGAGCACTAAACGAGAGCAATACAGTAACTGTGGTCGCCTATTGATAGAGAGGTTGAGGTGGACCGTGCTATAAATAGTCCGAATTGCCAATTCATAAAGTTATAGGCCCTACAGTAATTCCTGATAGCAAGTAATTTGAAGTAAAATGTTGCCTTCAGAGGACGAAGATAGAACTGCATTTTTGCTTTCAATATGTAACAACGACCGATATCTCTTCTGACATGTCCTCATTAATTTAAGCTGATGACGCACATCAGATGAAATCATCTTTTTGTAACATAAACACAGTAGACCTAAGCCTTAGTAAGTTGCCTTTAACTATTATTATTATTATTATTATTATTATTATTATTATTATTATTATTATTATTATTATTATTATTATTATTATTATTATTATTATTATTATTATTATTATTATTATTATTATTATTATTATTATTATTATATTATTATTATTATTATTATTATTATTATTTTTTTTTTTTTTTTTTTTTTTTTTTTTTTGCCCGAGGTATCAATGATCCCTCAGGCGATCCAAACAATATCTGGAGATGTTACTGATGGTGGTCTGGAACGGCAACTCACTCGGCAGTGTCTGGTTGGGCAAATGTACCTCGGAAGGCAACAGCATTATTATTATTATTATTATTTTATTTTTATTTTTTTTTTCGCCCGAGGTAGAAAAGATCCCTCAGGCTTAAGAAACTAAACTAAACTTTTATTATTATTATTATTATTATTATTATTATTATTATTATTATTATTATTATATTATTATTATTATTATTATTATTATTATTATTATTATTATTATTATTATTATTATTATTATTATTATTATTATTATTATTATTATTATTATTATTATTATTATTATTATTATTATTATTATTATTATTATTATTATTATTATTATTATTATTATTATTATTATTATTATTATTATTATTATTATTATTATTTTTTACCCTGAGGTATCTATAATCCATTCATCTTGGCGCTGGAACAAGTCTGAACCCGTATTTGGCCCAAGAGACGTCCCAGGTCGGCGAGAAAGGCCAGTCCCTTTGGCGTTAATTGGTCCCATGGTTTCAAAAGCCAGTGGGACAAAGTGGTAGGATTGCATAAGCTGGGTGTATTTTGTGCATTTTCCTGGCTTCAGCCAGTTCAGCAGCTCCTCCCGTCTGGTTGGAAGTTGTGGGCAAGCAAGATGGGGTCACATGTCAGCAACTCGTCGGCCGAGAATCAGGTTGTTCTAACTCCACTTTTTATGTTTTTGGACATTTTGATACCGTTGAATTTGGCGCAGCTTGCTCTATACCCACATGAAGTTAGAACATTCATAGACATTTCGGAAGTACCAAAAACACCCAGAATTATAGTGTTCTATGTCCATTTTGACAGTATGTTTACGGACTAGCTTGTTCTATGTCCACGTTGAAACGCGGCCGACCCTATTTTTAGCCAGGCATTGAGCGCTATGTTGTTCTATCTCAATATATAACTCCACAATTGAAAAAAAAATTAAATAAACAACAAAAATAACATAGGCAACATTGTGGCTGAAAAATGCTGATTCTCCAGAGCTATTTATTGATAGCTTACTCGCTACTTGAATGTATCATTTTGCTGTACAAAGATACTTTTGCCGTTTTCTCGAAAACAACATTTTGTCAGTTAGAACAATCTGATTCTCGGCCGACGAACTGTGACGTACCAGGTCAAGCAACGACCCGAGCGCCACGGAATCAGTGTTAGACCGTCTGGTCTGTTACCATCCGACCTTGACAAACCCGTGGGTTCCTTAACCGCCGGGGTGCCCGCTTGAATGAGGCCCCTGCAGATTAGGTCATTCAGGACCGCGTGTCGGGCTTGTCGGCCCGGGCCTAGGTCGTCGCACGATAGGCCGTGCGAGCGACACATGGGCATTATTATTATTATTATTGTTATTATTATTATTTTTTTCGCCCGAGATATAAATCAGAGGTTCTTAACCTTTTTTGCACACGACGCACCTAAACTTGCAACCAAATTTGGCGACACACTATGAAGTCGTCATATGTGAATATCGTTAAAACTAAACAAATTTGAACTTAACTAGTTTATTTATCTAAACTTTTATTGTTAAAGTTTTTAATGAATGAAAATAACTTTGAATGCTTTCTAGTTTCTAACCATCTAATGATTCTAAATGTCTGATTTTCTTTTCTACTGGTCTAATTCTACGATTCTACGTCGTTTCTATTACTCTACGTCAACTTCAGTCTTAGTAGGCCTAACAGTTAATGGGATTTTGCTCCTGGAATTTTCTTTGGATCATATTTAAACGAAGATCCACAGTATTTGTAATGCAATAATTTGGCCTATATATGGAAGCTCAGAGGGCACCTTCGACCAGTTTGTTCCGTTTCTTGTTCTTTATGTTGATCATCTGAGAAAACCCTTGCACAGATAAGTAGGAACTATGAAATGAAGCCAACTCGGTGATAGCTTTGCTCGAAAGTGTTTTGTAATATAATTCTTCTTTGTACGTCTTTGCCCAGAACTGAGTTCTTGAGGATTGCTTGATTTTGGAATCAAATTGCTGCCTCAGATTGCGATAAAATAGAATAGATAAAGTGCTACAAATTCTCACAGCCTACGTCCGCTAAACTGTTAAAGTAAGTCAATGTAAGGACATATGACTGACGTATGCTGTCAGAATCAGTGACACACCAATTCTTCGCGACACACCAGCGACACACCATGTTTACGCGACACACTGCCGGTCGATTCGCGACACACAAGTGTGTCGCGACACACCTGTTAAGAACCTCTGATATAAATGATACCTCAGGCTCTTAGAAACTATCCGAAGATTTGTTTTTGTTCTGGAGTTAGCGGTCCTCGTCCCCGGTCAACTGTGCGAATGTGTCTCGAAATGCAACAGCGTTACCGTATATCGTTGCTTGCATATTGATAGGCGCTTGTGGTCTCGAGTGGGTTTCCCGTTACCGTGGTCAAGCGCCGACCTAACTCTGTCAAGAACTCCAGGCCTGATCTGTTGATGGGACCCAGCGTTTCAAATGCAATAGGGACAAAGCAATGGGTTGCGGGGAGGTCTGCGTATTTTGCATTTTAACGTGTTTCGGCCAATTCGGCCGCTGCCCGGGTGTTGTCGATGTCAGATGAATGTACGATGCGGCGCATGTGTGGAATACATGGTGGCGTCCCAGGCGATGTATTTGCCTCTTGCCCACGGGATCAACGTCGCTCCGTCAGGACGTTTGCCATCGCAGCGGAACAGGCCAGGCGGTTCTTTGGTGCTTGGGGTGTCTGCTCTCTGGAGGGCTCTCCATATGATGTCGTTCAATGCAAAGTGTCTGCTGGCTCGCCCCCCAGATTGTTTGCAGACCAGACCGTGGTGTCCTCCCTGATCCGCCATCTCGCCACATTGGCACTGGTGTGGCGCGCTGAGATCCAGTCCCAAGCGTAAGCCTATCGCCACCCTGACGGCCTCGTTACTCAGGCCCAGGCCACATGATGTTATGGGCACGGTAGCCATCCAGTCCCCGGCGTGTGCGGATGTCACTGCTCCAAGTCGTGCCCGGCTGAGTGGGTCGTTGAGTGAGGTCCACAATTCTGATCTCTCTTTGTCTATCAACGGTCTGTCCCAGACCTTCTGTCTGGTCAGCGTGGTCTCATCACCAGTCGGAAGTGATGTGCTGCGGGCCTGTAAAATTTCCTCCCTGATATCGTCCGTCCAATCTTCGCTGCCGAGAATTGCGGCCCCAAGATTTCTGGTTGATGCAGCTGACGCTAGATAAGCAGAAGATGCCAGCATCGTAACCCTTCTAATCCCGAGACCGCCATCTCTAATTGGGAGCGTGGCCTGTATCCACTGGGTGTCGTTGTAATAATAATAATAATAATAATAATTAAAAAAAAATAATAATAATAATAATATTATTATTATTTTATTATTATTGTAGTTGTTGTTGTTGTCATTGTTATTATTATTGCGAACATTTGCGCAAATTACACACAAATAAATCGCGGTTAGTCAGTCGGCAATTGAAGATCTGTTAGGGATCTAGATGTTTGAGTATAATAATTATGCCAGTGAGGCTTTTCTTAAAAGAAAAGAAAAACTTCGAGCATCGGATGCCTATTGGGAGTCGATTCCATTCTATGGGGACAGCAACATGGAATAAATGAGAAGAGAACCAATAACAGTTCTGCCGCGTGGCTCAACCAAAAGACCAAAGAGACCGTAAAGTGAACGGTTTGGTCTGCTGTGCCTCTGTCTATGATAGCACCTACCTGTGGCGCCTTCAGAAGTTTGGCGCTTAGCCCATCCGGACTAAAAAGTCTCTACGTGCGATAACCAGCATTGTTTTGCTGACTTGAGACTTGAGGTCAACAACCGACAATTCACAATCCATATACATCAAATCTATTTTTACGGTGCACCATCAATGTTATGTCAATGAACTTGGCAAATAGAATTCGATATCTGCGTTTCGGTCTACATTTTTTTTCATGTCTAATCGGCAGTTAGGCCACGTGTTGATTGTTTGATTTTTAAAGCCGTCGCCATCGTTAGCCAAGTGTTTAGCTAAGCGCATCTGTTCATTATCTGGATCTTTCTATAAACTATTTACCACTTTCCTCTTGACCGGGCCTGGGTCGGGAGCGCCTCTGAGTAGTTTTCTTGAAGGGGTGCTATATAAATTTCATAGCTATAGATAGATAACATCAGACAATGATGCACTGCCTCCGGAGGCGTGTGTATGGCTGGCTGATGCAATACGACGCAATACGTAGTTTGAAATACAGCATTGCGAAATGGTTACCTACATGTATGTACTCAATGCTACTGAGACATTTATACGTAACCATCTCTGCCTCTCCTAAACGAGAGCCAATCGATAAATTTTACTGTCATTTTCGTGTTCAGCACCTCAAAATTAGTAAAGATTTGCTATTTTCAGTTAAAAAAAATTTAATTGGTAGAAACAATGATGAAGACAGAGATATTAAATCGTTAAAGATAAATGGTGTTTCAAACACAGACCCGATAGAAATAGCGACAGAATTCAACAATTATTTTACTGATATTGCCCATTCGTTGGTGAAAAATATTCCTAATTCTGTCTCTACCATTGAACAATATATGTCTCCCTCAAAAAGTAGACTCCTTTGGACTTAATGTAATCACCAAGGAGGAATTAATCCAATTAAGTCAGAACAATCCATGCTTCTCATGCTAAAGGAGTGGACGATATAGATCCTACTATAGCCTTACCAAGCCTACCTAATATAATCCAACCATTAACGGAAATTATCAACTGTTCCTTTAAAACTGGAACATACCCACAAGCCTTAAAAATAGCAAAGGTGGTCCCTATATTTAAAAAATGGGCAAAGAGACGAAGTTTCAAACTAGCAACCGATATCTGTTCTGTTTTTTCTCAAAACTGTTTGAAAAGGCCATGCGTGTGCGCCTTAATAGTTATATTACCAAATTTGATATTCTTTTCACCTCTCAACTTGGATTTCAAGCTGGCCATTCAACATTGATGCCACTTCTAAGTATGCAAGATAAAATATCAGCTGCAATTGATAATAATGAATACTCTTTAGGAATATTTCTAGACCTGGCCAAAGCCTTTGATACTATTGATTCTACTATTTTTTTAATCTATTTATGGAATTCGAAATACTCAACTAAACTGGATTAAAAGCTATTTAGAAAACAGAATGCAATTAGTAAGCTGTAACGGTACTAGTCCCCTAAAACCAATTAGATACGATGTTCCTCAAGGCTCTATCCTAGGCCCTTTATTGTTTATTTTGTACATTAACGACCTTCCCAATGTTTCTCTTGACGTACTTGTATACTCTATTATTATTTGCAGACGATACTAATATTTTTAACTCTCACTCTTCAATAGAAGCACTAATTAATCATACAAACACTGAACTAGAGAAAGTAGCTGAATGGTTCCAATCAAATAAGCTAACCCTTAACCTGGATAAAACAAATTACATTCTTTTTAGATCATATAAAAAAAACCTTCCTACTTCATGTCCAAATTTATGTATCATGGGCACCCCTAGGCTATCACAAGTTCAATCATCAAAGTTTCTTGGAGTTTATGTCGACCAGCACTTATCCTGGAAGGAGCATATATTTTAATATTTCAACCAAAATTGTAAAAAAAAACATAGGAATTCTCACACGCATATCTAGAATCCTCCCATCACAGACAATTTATATGGCGCCGTAACACGGCCATGCCGTTACAAGGGCGCCTTACAAGACAACTAACAACAGTCGGGATAAGCCCTGGCGAACAAATGTGATTTTAGCATGGATTTAAAAGAGTCCAATGAGTCGGTCAATCGGATAGCAGGAGGAAGTCTGTTTCAGCATCGAGGACCGGCGGCCGAGAAAGCACGATCACCGAAGCGCGCCCTCATCCTCCGCATAATAATAATAACGGTCAGCTAACTTATAAGGCTTTTGCGTAATGACGTACCAGCCTCATTTGCATATGCTATAAATAGACAGCGGCCATTGCGGAGTGCAGGTATGTTTGTTGTCGTTGGATACGTGAACGTCGTTAAGTGAACGGCGCGTATTATAAACCGTGGAAATGGTCTTCTGTGCAATTATAGTTGACTGCGGCAACCATACTGAGAGGGATAAAGGTTCTTTTAGTAAAGTTAAAAATATTCGTAAGCGTGAAGGCCCAGAAGAACGAACCCGGAGCGAAGAAAGGGTACCGCATTCCGGGGATCCACGTGACTCCGCGTCGTTAGGGCCGCCTGACTCCGCGTCGTGAGGGTCGGTTAGGGTCAGGGTTAGTGTCGTCATTAGAAAACATCGTACCTCTCGCGCAGCATGCCAGCCACATTAGTCCGGAATAGCGGACCCCCGGAATAGTGGCCCCGAACCGACGAAATCCGACAGCTATGGCTAAAAGCTATAGCCACAGATGATCTATCGGAAGCGAAACTCAATGCAATCGCAATTCTGTTACAGGGCTGTAGACGAGGGTATTAGGGGGGTATACAGCGTGTACTCGCCTCACAAAACTTTTCTTTTAGAATACTCACCTGTGCAAAGCGTGTACTCACCTCCAGAACGTGCTTTGACATATTTTTGTTAAATGCTGAATAGTAGTGTGCAGTCTATAACGTTTTAAGACTATAAACTACAAACTTAAACCCCTCAAACTTTTGGAAAAATAACCTGAAGACTGTAGGCTACTGTATCCACTGTAGCGTGTACTCACTTCTAAGTTTAACACTTCAGCACTGGTTGTGCCATTATTCTTAATTGTGTAGTCAATTTTTCATTAATCTTTATTTGTTCTCTTCATTCTTCAGCTTCTCTCTGATTTCTCCGCTCTTTGGACCGTCATGATCTCATTGCCCCACAAACCAGAACCACTTTGGCCCAAACTAGATCATTTGCCACCATTGGGTCTACCCTGTGGAATGCCCTCCCCTCCACATTACACGTTTCCATTCTTTTTTGGATTTGTTCCTCATTTCTCTCTCCTCAAAACCTATTTCTTCTCTTGGGTACTCATTACTGGGAGTGCTACTGAATGGCTTGTGCTGTGAGCAGCGCTATATAAGTTAATAATTACATTACACAATTGTTCAATTACTAGTTACCTAGTCAGTGTTTTGTTTTTCTATGTGGTGCCTAGTTGGTAACAGAGTTGTAGTTTTCCTGTACTTGTGTATGTTTGTACCAGGCCAGCTGTTACTGTTATCAGGACTTCTGCATTTGTGTTAACATTTCATGTCAACAATATTAAGTTTGTCAACACTTTAACAATGATGCCAGTAGTAAACTGATTCTGCCTCATTGGTTTGCCAGTCGTTTTTAGTACACTCTCGTTGTTAAGTGTTAATGTATGTTACTGCTAAACCTTGTAACAACAACACTGCAAATCATTTTGAATGAAGTTTTTCAGTAAATATGGAAGAAGATACTTCTACACTTCTGTTTTCCATTCAAAATGTTCAAATGCAATGGACTCGTTATAACTGCTCCTTGTGAAGTTGAATCTCATGACCTGCAATGAAACAGCTGTCACCACTGAATTACATAATTCATTAGACCTCAAACTGTATGGACATTTAATTTCCACCTTTACGGCAGCACGGTCATGAAACCAAATCATCGGGTGAAGGGCCCATAAATGGGTAATTGGAGTTGACAAATTAACGCACGCTGCTCCACATTAACGTTACTGTGGCCATATGACTGCTTATGTTGGTCAAGGCTGCCTGATCATGAGCAATACCCCACGCTGTTGCAGCCGATTAAAAAGTGCATTCAATGGGAAAACAAATAGCCTTAACACTTCATTCATTTCAAAAATTTATATAACACCCCTTCCAGGTTCCTACTCAACGACGGGTTGCATTGGTTTCCCAGTCACTTACAGTACACACTCGTTGTTAAGGTGTTAAGCCAAGCCAATGACGGTTTTGATACATCTGTGCAACAAACATCTTTCAGTTTATAGGCTGTTATCCTGCCTGCTTAAATAAGAAACCAGTTTTTATTTCCGCTCTGACCACGTGTCTTCATTTCAATCAACTCAATGTCATTTTCCAACATATCTACATCAACTGATTCTGCTCGCTGTCAATAAATGTTTAAATTGTACAGAAGTCGTGATATAAAATTTCTATTGTCCTTCGGTGGTAGTTTGTACTCATGGGCCCATGTTCGTAGGTTGTAGCTGTGACTGCAAGACTCGGGAAGAAATCTTCTGAGCACATGGCTCTGGTCAGATATTATGGCCCTGAATAGGGAATCATCGGCCGAGATGGCCAATTGCTCCGCAGCAGGGGCGTTTGGAGGGAGAAACCAGTTTCGCTTTAGCCTGTCCAGAAGTTTCTCGATCTTGGCCCGGTCGCGTGCCTGGGTGACGAGAGTACCTCTGTAAGATGTGGAGTCATGCTGAGGTCAGAGCTGATGGTCACTCCCAGTACCCAGATGGAGTTGACTCGCTCTGCACCGGGTACAATCCGAGGAGTATGAGCTGTGCTGCTCCTTCCCTTCTTGAAGATGATTAGCTCACGCGTCTTAGATGGATTGAGGCAGAGGTTGTTGTCTTCTGCCCATGTAGATATGTGGTTAAACTCTTCTGCGGCGGTTGCTATGTTGTTTGAACCGACGAGGAGCAGTAGTAGTGGTGACCTTTGGAATGGGGTGGATAAGTGCAGTTTTCCACTGGGTTGGAACATGTGAGAGCAGGAGGGATCTGTTGATGAGATGTGTCAAGGCGTGTGAGATGACAGGAGCAAGATGGCGGAGAAACCAGGCAGGCATCCGGTCACTACCCTCCGCGGTTGGTCGAAGGTGGTCTAGCATGTTAAATACAGACATTTCGGCGAGGATCGGGGTGTCTGGTTGAGCGGTATGTCTCAGAGGAGGAGCTACGTAAGCAGGATCCGTTGAGATGGCGGCATAGTGGGTGTTAGGTCCTCAGCTGAAACCTGACTTGTCTGATCCTGTCCGCGAGGCTTGTGAATCAGTTTGTTGACTCTGCGCCACAGGTTCTGTGTCCCGTGACGAGGGTCGAGGTCATTGAGTTCCTTTCTGTTGGCCTTGACGATGGCCTTGCCGATTCTCTCTGCAACCGCTGACGCTTCCTCCTCCCGATTTGACCGCATCAGCCTTTTTTGCGTCTGAGAAGGTGTTTGATTTCAGGAGTGACGAATTCAGGCTCTCTCGTTGTGACCGTGACAGCTCTGAGTGGGTAGTGCTCATCCAACCACAGCGTCATGACAAACGTGCTGCCTATGATGATACTGTAGTTGACAAGACCACACACGGCAAAGGTGACGAGGAAACAGCACCCTACTGCTGTCAAAAGTCTTCTTCTGTTTCTTTGGCTAAGAAAAGTCCATGTCAGCCAGTGGACGATAAGTCAAGTTAGTGACATGTGACAGAAGCAGCAGTCTGCTTGTGTGCAGGAAGTTGTTCCTGCAAACAAAATAAAACATACTTGGTATAACTGATTTTCCTTAAACCGATATCATAACCCAATGACCCATACTTGCTAAGCAAGAACATGAGCTGTAAAACCTTCCAGCATTTCATGGAATACATAATTCTATTAAGATTTTCAATAGTAAACTAGCATATCACTCGGAACTGTCAAAAACTTGTTCTTTCACAATCACAGATATGTTGCAATGAACAAATTTAAAAAAATTATGTCACACTACGACGTGATGAAGCTAAGACAGTTAAAATGAGTTAATGAATTAAAAGGTAAACGTGTAGTTTAGCGTCGTAAATTATTCGCACTGTTATTTTTCATCAGTATAATAATTAAGAAAAATATGCCTGTGCTGGTCTCATGATGTTAAATGTTGTTTTGGTCTCAAGATGTTAAATGTCATTTTGTGCAGACCATTATGAATAATTTTTCATCAGTCCAGCTTCTATTTGAACAAGATTTCATCAGGCCCACTTCTATTTAAGCAAAAATTATTTTCATCCATCTGACTTCTCTTTAGCAAGAATGGTTAATCCCACTTGTATTCGACCAATGCTGAAACCCAAGCAATGCTGCAATGGCGAATAATAATTTACGGCAAGCTTATAGAATCGGGGGCTGAAGGATTATAGTGCATAAGTTTACTGACATCGTGAGTGTCGGTTAGGGTCAGGTTAGGCGTCGTGAGAGTCGGTTAGGCCCGTCAGGGTAAGGGTTAGTGTCGTCATTAGAAAACCTGGTACCGTCCGCGCAGCATGCACAAAGATACCGTATAATTATTCTTCAGCCCACGATACTATAAGTGTCATGGACTGTACTTTAGCATAGACTATGTATTGTCATGTTAGAATCTCCATGCTAATATATGATCTATGTTGTGACGTCAGTCCTCCTCGAGACTAGGGATCGGCCATTGTGGAACTTGGACATGTCAGCAGTTACTCGCACGTTTGCACTTAAAGAACATACTAAGCTGATAAATAATAAAAGTGTTTAATAACATAACCTTACGAGCTTTAATTAGAGACATAACATAACATGGCGTCGTGAACAAAAGTTGAAATTGGCTGAACATTAAAAACATCGACAATGGAAGTTTTCAAACAGCCCATTCCGCTGGACATGAACAGTCTTAACTTGGAGGAGTCGTGGAAAAACTGGAAACAGAAATTCAAGAATTTCATGAAGGCGTCGGGGTCCGACCAAAAGCCAGACGACGTTCAGTTGGCTATCTTTCTTCATATTGTAGGAGACGACGCAATAGCAGTGTATAATACATTCGCTTTCACGGAGGCCGAATCTGAAAAACTCGAGCCAGCGCTCTCCAAATTTGAAGCATATTGTTCGCCTCGCAGAAACGTTGTTTTTGAACGCTACAACTTCTGGAAATCGACTCAGGCACCGGGTGAGTCGATTGATGCATTCGTCACTTCACTACGTCAAAGAGTCAAGTCCTGTGATTTCGGCGCTCAGACCGAAAGCCTGATTCGTGACCGTGTGGTTTTGGGATGCCCGGATGCTCGTCTTCAGGAACGTTTACTGCGCGAGCCAGATCTCGACCTGCAGAAGGCACTTCTAATCTGTCGAGCAGCAGAGTCGACAAAGACACAACTGCAGTCTATCCAAGGTGAGACGAGTTTTACTGCTAGGATAAATAATGTCCGCTCCAATGATAATGCCTGCTCAAAATGTGGAGGTACACATAAACCCAGAGCATGTCCTGCATTTGGAAAAGAGTGCATGAGATGTGGAAAACCAAACCACTTCCAGAAAGTGTGTCGATCCAAAGAACTGGGTCATAAAGAACCTAGTCAGTTCAAAAGTCCTCAGAGATCGAGAAGCAAGGGAAGAGAAATCAAACATAAACCGAAACAAATCCCTACACAGAGAGTGGTTTATTCAGTTGATGATGTTCAGAACTTCTTCGTGGGAGTACTGTCAGTGGGTCAGAGAACTGATGGATGGTGGAAAGAAATGGACATAAACGGTGATATGGTTCAATGTAAACTGGACACCGGTGCTGAAGCAAATGTAATGGCACTGTCTACGCTGAACAGTCTCGCTAAACGTCCAAAAATAAAACCATGTAACACTACACTCACTGCTTATGGTGACAGCAAGATCACTCCAGTGGGACTAGTCTCTGTTACTGCAAAGACCAGTAGTAGAACTGTGGAAGCTGATTTTTTCGTTATTGAACAAGATGCTCCAACTCTCCTTGGTCTGCACAGCTGCGTAGAACTGAACATTGTGCAAAGAATTGATTCTGTGTCAGAGCCACAGAAAGCTTCGAACATACTGGACAGCTATAAAGATGTGTTCACTGGACTAGGAGAGATGCCAGGTACATACCACATCATAATTGATAAGAATATTCCACCAGTTGTTCATTCCCCGAGACGAATTCCACTTGCACTCGAAGAGCGATTAAAGAAAACACTTGGTGAACTGGAGAGTTTGGACGTAATCAAGAAGCAAGATCAACCTACTGATTGGGTCAACAGCTTGCTCGTAGTTGAGAAAAAAGATGGCTCCCTTCGCTTATGTTTGGATCCAAGAGACCTTAACAGAGCCATTAAACGAGAACACTATCGCATCCCTACTTGTGAGGATGTCATAGCTAAACTGTCTGGAAAGTCTGTCTTCACTGTTATTGACATGAAGGATGGATTTTGGCAGATCAAGCTCGATGAATCGAGTAGCCGCTTGTGCACCTTTAACACTCCATTTGGTCGTTATTCAATGAAACGCATGCCGTTTGGAATCTGTTCTGCACCTGAAATCTTCCAGAAGAGAAGCAATGAACTATTTGGTGACATTCCAGGCGTGAGCATTGTGTTTGATGACCTCATCATAGCTGCAGTTGATGACTCTGAACACGATCGAATCCTAAAACAAGTTTTGGATCGAGCACAGCAAAATGGAGTGAAGTTCAACCGAAAGAAAATACAGTACAAGGTTGAGCAAGTCAAATATTTGGGTCACATTTTGTCTAGTACTGGTGTACGTCCAGATGAGGTTAAAGTTCAGGCAATACTCAACATGCCATCTCCAACCAACCAGAAAGAGTTGCAAAGATTCTTGGGAATGGTAACGTACTTGTCAAAGTTTATACCAAACTTCTCCTCCCACACAGACATACTACGGCAGATACTAAAGAAAGACATAGCATGGCATTGGTCAGACCAACATGAAAATGCTCTGCAAGTCATCAAGAAATTGATCAGCGAAGCCGCAACGTTGAAGTATTATGATCCAAACAAAGTCTTAATGATACAAACTGATGCATCTTCCTCAGGCCTTGGGTCGTGTCTACTGCAAGATGGACAGCCAATAGCCTATGCATCCAGATCTCTAACAGCTGCAGAGAAAAATTATGCACAAATAGAGAAAGAACTGCTTGCTATCGTGTTTGCGTGTGAGAAATTTTCGCATTACGTTTATGGCAGAAAGACAGTTGTCCAGTCAGATCACAAGCCACTTGAAGCAATTTTCAGAAAGCCAATATGTGATACATCACCTAGGCTTCAAAGAATGTTACTCAGACTGTTGAAATTTCAGATCACAATTGAATATTTACCTGGAAGTAAAATGCTGATTGCAGATGCCTTGTCCCGAGCATATATTACAGGTCACAAGGAAATTCCAGATGAACTGACAGAAGATCTTGAGGTTCTTGTACATGCATTGATCAGCAATTTTCCAGCCAGCCCACAACGTCTGGAAGAATTTCGCAAGGAGACTTTGAACGATGTCGTTTTAGTCCGTCTACGAGATCTGGTTCAGGAAGGGTTCCCTGAAGCTAAAGCAGATCTACCAGTTGAGTTGAAACAATACCAGAAACTGGCTGCAGACATTTATGAACTTGAGGGACTATTGTTTGTGCATGGAAAGCTGATAGTTCCACAGACAATGCGTCTTGAAATGCTGACTTTGCTGCACGAAGGACACCTTGGCATAGAAAAATGCAAGGGTCTTGCACGTTCATGTTTCTTTTGGCCAGGACTGTCAAAAGACATCGAGCAATTTGTTGGTAAATGTACCACCTGCAATTCATTCTGCAGACAGCAACAGCAAGAACCATTAATTCCTCATCCAGTACCTGAGCGACCTTGGGAAAAAGTTGCTGCAGATATCTTCCAGCTTTTCGGAAACGATTACTTACTGGTGGTCGATTATTTCTCAAAATACCCGGAAATTTGTCTGCTTCAAGGAAAAACAGCTAATTCACTGATACCACACTTGAAGTCAGTGTTTGCTCGCCATGGAATACCGTGCGAGATGGTGGCAGATAACATGCCCTTTGCAAGTGCAGCAATGCAAAAATTTGCAGCATCGTGGAACTTTAAGATAACGACTACAAGCCCACGTTATGCTCAGTCAAATGGGATGGCAGAAAGGGCCATACAGACTGTGAAGACACTTTTGAAGAAGGCAGAGAAAGATGGTTCCGATCCATACATAGCACTGTTGCAGTACAGAAATGCACCAGTCTCAGGTTTGCAACATAGTCCTGCTGAACTGCTCATGAGTCGCCTTTTACGGTCAAAGCTTCCAGTTATGCCCTCTCGTCTACAGCCGATGACAAGGAATGCCGCACCAGAACTAAAGAAACGTCAATCAAATCAAAAGAAATTTTATGATAGACATGCGAAATCACTTGTACCTTTGGACAATGGTGATACCATTCGTGTGAATCGAAATGGTATCTGGCACTCTGGCGTGGTTCTGGATAAACACATAACTCCTCGCAGCTACATCATAAAGACCGAAGATGGGTCAACCCTTCGTCGTAATCGTCGTCACTTGGTTCACACTGATGAACCATCTCCAGACTGTCGGCCCTTCGTCGAGGATGAAACTCATTCAGACTGTCAGCCCTTCGTCGAGGATGAAACTCATTCAGACTACAGAACTGACAACAGAACTCCAGTTGGCATGCCTCCAAAGGACTCTACTCCAGTGGTCATGCCTCCAAAGGACTGTAATCCGGTTGTCATGCCTACAGTGGACTCCATGCCAGTCATCTCATCTCCACCCGTTAAGAGTTGCTTACGGACAACTCGTTCAGGACGATTCGTCAAACCACCTGTTAGGTTTAGGGACTTCATCACTTAAGAAGGAAGGTGTCATGGACTGTACTTTAGCATAGACTATGTATTGTCATGTTAGAATCTCCATGCTAATATATGATCTATGTTGTGACGTCAGTCCTCCTCGAGACTAGGGATCGGCCATTGTGGAACTTGGACATGTCAGCAGTTACTCGCACGTTTGCACTTAAAGAACATACTAAGCTGATAAATAATAAAAGTGTTTAATAACATAACCTTACGAGCTTTAATTAGAGACATAACATAACATAAGTTTGCGTAATTTACGACGCTAAACTATACGTTTACCAATTAAAATTTAAATGTTACTGAAGTGACGCTAACATCTGGGACTAACATAACAAAACCATGGATACTAGTACCTACCACAACGTAGTTGAAGAAATCCGGCATCTCAATCGTCCGAAGTCACGAAGTGTATAGGCTAAGACTGCTAGATGTGAAGGTATACGGATCGACACCATTAATTCACGATAACCTTACAAGAAACGTTCTTCTACCAACTAACAACTTCTTCGAGTGCTTTGACAACAGTTTTTACTTAAACGCTGCACAACAAAATAATATTTTTGTGGTTGCACTCCGACATGGCCGCCACAGCTACCGCAATTTAGGCCACGCCCATTTGCAATCGGTCTATAGCGCCGTAGCACAGCCGAGGCCGAAGGAAAGGGCGCTGTACATGAGTTCAAAAAATCAATCACAGTCATATGATTGTTTAATTAAACAGATAGGTCTTGAGCTTTGATTTAAATGTCTCCAGAGATGGCGCATTCTTTACATGGTCTGGAAGACTGTTCCATGCAGTAGGTCCTGCGACAGAGAAGGAACATTCGCCGAACCTCGTAGAAGACCGCGGGACCTGTAACAGGTTTTTTGATGAGGATCGTAGCCGACTTCTGTTCCGGTTGTCTGCTACCCGAATGCAGAAGTCTGAGATATATTCTGGCATACAGTCATTCAACGATTTGTAGGCTATCAAGCACAGCTTGTAGGTGATCCGCTGGGGAACACGCAGCCAGTGTAGATTGTCGCGACCCAACCTCGTTCCCCCCGCTAATTACCTTTAGAGTTCAACGCTCTCAATATGCAGTTGACCTGACCTCATCGAACTGACGTCACTATTACGTCGTGACTACTAATAAGCCGAACAACGACCACAAGAATTTGCAAATGGCTGATGTCAAGTGAGTTGAATTCGATTTCGTCAAGTGAGTTCAATTCGATTTCAATCTCAAAATTAATGTTATAGTCCATCGGCAAATGTATCCAAAAGAATTTTTTGGCATAATCTTGGCAACTGTTTTTTTACAGCTCTCTGGAAGAAACATCGGAAACATCAAAATTGCAGCATGCACCTGTGATATTCAATTCAGTCCTGGTGTGCATGTATGCGTTTGAAACTAAATACTACGAAAACAGAACTCATTTGGTTCGACCGTCGGAACAGTCCGGATGATGATAATTGCTAAATCACTGAAAATACTTAAATACTTAATATCGACTCAAGTTGTTCTATTCCACCATCAGAAGTGGTTCGCGACCTTGGAGTATTGCTAGACTGCAATCTAAATATGACTCAACATATTTCCTCCATTGCCAGAGCCTGCTATTTCTACCTTCGCCGAATAAGACAAGTGAAACGCTGCCTGGATGAAACCTGCCTCCGTATTCTTACTCAAGCCCTTGTCATCTCTCGCATCGACTACTGCACCTCCGTCCACATCGACGCTACAACCTCTAACATTTGTTCTGAACGCCGCCGCTCGCCTGATAAAAGGTCTTGGCCCTAGAGATCACATCACTCAATCTCTTCAACAACTACACTGGCTTCCCATTCGCGCCCGTATCGCTTTCAAAATCTCCCTCCTCATGTATCATATCCATTCTGGAACCTCCCCTCATATATGACATCCATGGTCGTGTCATGCTCTGCTTCAAATCTTAGAGGACTCAGATCGGCCACGCGAGGAGACTTTACTGTTCTTCGCACCAAGAGGAAGTTTGGAAATTGTGCTTTTGCTGTCTCTGGACCCAGAGAATGGAACTGTCTCCCAGATACAATCCGTCAATGTTCATCTGCTACCAAATTTAAATCAAAATTAAAAACTCATCTATTCTCATTACACTCTGGCTAAGAACACAGCGCAAACGCGCTCTCGTGCAAGACTTTGTCTTGTTAAGGCGCGCTATAAATGTCTAATTGTATTGTATTGTGCATACCTCACTGATCATGAAAAATGATGTTGCCAGTTTTTCTGAGTGGTCCGGGGTAGTTTTGAATAGGTGCAAAAGTTGTGTGAAAAACGCATGGAAATTTTAATCATATGGTTTGTTCTTCTAAAGTTTCTAAACTCTATGCCATATGGCAACTTAAAATAGGCAGAATAAACTTGGCAACTGTTTTTTACATATAAACACCTCACTAATCATGAAAAATGATGTTGCCAGTTTTTCTGAGTGGTTTTTCTGAGAGGCAGTTTTGAATACCTACAAAAGTTATGTGTGAAGAACGTATGGAAATAGGGCCTAATAAAGTCGGTTGTACATGAAAAAGTAAACACGCAACTTCTCCAGTGATGCCAAGTACAGAAACCAGTTGCCTTCTCCTGTGGCACGTTGGAACTGGAGCAACACCATGACTTGATTCATGTACAATTTTACATGCGTGCCCACTGGTACAATAGATCCATGTCGTGTTGGCACCTACTGCAGTAGCTGTTTTTCCAGATTCAGGGACTCTAGTGTCATCAAAAATTCTTGGTGTGCTGTGCAAACATCCTGGTTTTCCCTACATGCATCAGACGGATTCCTTGTTGCTGACTGCATGGAGTCATGTATGGCAGGGTGATCTTCCAGGAAATGCAGTCAGCCATATGTCGAACAGTGCTTGTGCACTGTTATTTTGTGAGCTTGAAGAGCTCTGTTGTAATGGTTGCCATTGATTATCTGTAACACGGTGAAGCTGGTGTACATATTGACTTCCTGCCATGCCTCCTCAAGACCACTCCTTTCATTCGTTCTGTCTGACAGTAGACAGTTTTGTTAAGCGTTCTAGAAGCACAAAGCACAGTGGGGAATCCACCAGTTTGCTTCCTGGCATTGGACCAGGAAGCAAACTGGTGGCAACATGGACTTGGACCTGTACAAGACAGCAATAAAGAAACTACTAGATCCACGGTACAAAACAGGTGGGTGCTATGCCCTGATGACACCCACCTGTTTTGTACTGTGGATCTAGTAGTTTTTTATTGCTCTCTTGTACAGATCCATGTCCATGCTTGCCACCAGTTTGCTTCCTGGTCCAAATCCTGTGCATCGTGTTGCAACTTGTGTGATACCTGATGTCTCTAGACAGAAAGTCCCCTCTGCAAGCACGTCTGCCATATTCAATTTCCACAAGTCATTGTCACTGGCATCTACTACTTATTTAATCGACATCTCAATGTCTGAACTACTGCACATATGAACCTGTTCAGATTTTGAACGAGCTCTGGCATGTTTCTTTTCAAGTTTAAAAAGTTTGGAAGTAGATACATATTTCTCGGTTGAATGAACTGGCACGGGGTCGTGTGAGGTTCTGTTCATTGAGTCAACACAGGAACTTCTACCAGTAACAGTCGCAGTCGCAGATGTGGGTCGACCTTCTTCTTTTCTGTAAGACAGCATAGTTGAGTTTTTGCAGACAATGCTTTCTGACACCGTTTCTTATCTCTCTCTCTAGGCACTTTATTAGTTACATCATTGTAGCATGTACTGTGCCAACCTGCATGTCTTTGTTCTAAGATTTCTGCTGACAAACCATACAACCTTTGATCCAATTGAACAAAATGAACATTTCCATACCCGGCTCTTTCTTTGGTATAGGCCAAACATTTCTTCTAGCTTTCACGTTTCGGACATGCTACTGACCCTAACTCTACTAACTTGCCATCAGTGTTCACCCCCCCAGTTCTCTTTGACATTTCAGACAGAGGTTAAAGTCTATTTCCTGTCTCTCTGTGGTGGTTCTTCATCTGTTTCAGAAGTTGCAATTGTTGTAAATTTTAACAGAGAATAGTGGAAATGTTTTTTAAAATGTACGGGTCAATTAAAAGCAAGCTTATAGTATCGGGGGCTGATAAATTATAGTGCGTAAGTTTACTGGCGTCGTCAGTGTCGGTTAGGATCAGGTCAGGCGTCGTGAGGGTCGGTTAGGGTTAGGGTTAGCGTGGTCATTAGAAACTGGTACCGTCTGGCGCTCCTTCAGCCCCTGATACTAAGTGTTTGCCCAATTAAATTATGTTCCAAGACATTATCAATAATTATTATCCACAATGCTTCAACAATCAACACATCAGCAATAAAGAAACTTAGCGTCTGGCACCAATTGTAAGAAAAATTGTAATACCGCAGATACTCGAATATAACGCAACCCAAATCGAACCCGAGGGTTAAAAAATTGGTGGACAAATAGATAAAAAGTACAATTTGGAAAACCGGTGCTGTATCTACACTGTGTCCGGAAAAAAGGGACCCCTTTTGTTATCATGAAAATAAACTAGTAAATATTCATCGATTTTAAAATTCCAAAACCATTTTAATCCTGACATAATTTGCTAACATGGTTAAAATGTAAAATTCCCTGTCATCAAATAATTACGTCATAATGACGTCATTCGCATCAAAATTTAAGTATGACAAAAATTGGTGCGTCGGATGATCGGATCGTCGTAAAACGGAAATCCATTTAACAGAACCAGGCGGGAAAATAAGTGGAACTTTTCCCGTGATTGTTTGCTGTCGGAAAAATTGTTGTCTGATATCCAGGGTATATTCGGATTATTACACATTCCAACAAGATGGCGCTCCAGCTCACTGAGCTCGTGAAACTGTTGAACTGCAGACAAAGGATACTCTGGATTTCATGCCTCCTAATCTTTGACTGCCAAACAGCCCGAACTTTAATCCCGTTGATTACAAGATTTGGGGACTAATGCAATAGAAGGTTTACAGGACAAAGATCAGAGACATTGAAGAACTCCGTGCGCGTATTGTTAATGCCTGGGATGAATTTGATCAGCTGGTTATCGCTGCTGCTATTGGCCTGTGGCGCGCTCGTCTTGAAGCTTGTGTTGAGGCAGAAGGTGGACACTTTGAGCACGCCTTGTAGTCTAATATTATTGAAATGTAAAAATTAAATTAAACTAAACTTTATAATTGATAAATGACAGTTTAAAATAATATTGAAACTTTTAGATGATTTTTTGTGCCGTCCTTGACACTTGAATTTTGATGAAAATGACGTCATTATGACGTCATTATTAAATAACAAAAACTTTCATACTTTAACCAGTATTTAGCAAATTATATCAGGATTAAAATGGTCTTGGAATTTTAAAAATCGATGAACATTTACTAGTTTATTTTCATATTACCAAAAGGGGTCCATTTTTTTCCGGACACAGTGTAGATATTCTTTAAATCTGTACCACAATGCATCCCAAAACGGTGTATGGTGCCATATTCGACACCCAAAATAATCAGCGCAGATTATTATGGTTCGTTTATCGAGGTGTACGCTGAAGTATGGACCTGTAAAGTCTATCGACTATGCTTCCTAATGTGCGTGTTTATAATGTTGTAATAAAAATACCCCCTTCCCAGTTCGTTCTTATTTATTTTATTTAATCTAATAACTACGAAAACATTTTAGCGATAATGCAGCCATATTCAGTACAACGCAAGCCATTTCATTTCCGTAAACTTGCCCCAAAATAAGCACTCGGGACCAATTTATAAACTTGCAACATGTTTTTTGGATGCAAAACACTCTTCTGAACATTTTAAATGCATTTGTCAAGATTATACCCAAAATTATGATAAACTGAAAATTCTTTACATTTGCCGACTCGTTAGCTCGTGTCTATTTATCTGTCTAATTCTATCCCGGACGAATTGCCACCACTCATGTAACTTTTTTAGAGAGCTTAGAGTTTGATCTAACTCACGTGCCTACTTTATTAACTCCCTATGGTGAAGGGAAGCAATGCATGTAAGGCCTATCATTATAGTAGAGTTCAATGATCACAGTCTTGAGTTTTTAATATTAATTAGTTCAACAAATGTCTGATTTAAATGCAATTTTATTGTAATGTCAAAGCTATATTTATATAGGCCTACTCTTGAAAGATTAGTTATTGATTAGTTCATCAGGTAGCTAGAACAGGCATCGACTCGTTGACTATTTTATAAGGCCCTAAGCTAACCTCCCCAAAATAACTCCTTGAGATGAAATGTTAGAGTCACTTGAACCGATGCTCGTCGTAGATGGTTACGATAGAGCGGTGTCGAACTCCCCTCTTGGCTGACTTCGCTTTCTTCAGGCTGACGAAGTAGTTCTGTTCGAGGTTTCTTTTTGTGGCCATTCTATTCAAAGTGATTCTTCCCGTAGTATGTAACGATTCTTCCAGCTTAACTTCTAGCTAGATCTTGATGATGATTGCGTGATGAATCAAACACCAAAGTCAGAGTTCGTATAATTCGCAAACAAAACATTCTGCGTTGGAGTGATAAGTCATACTTTGATTTTATACTGGCGTTAACCTCATTACCAGTCGATCGCACGTTAAACGACGTGAGTCACGTGACTTACGATAGTTCATCGAATTTCACAACGTCCGCAACACTATAAACTCAATGAAGTGTGTCAAGGGACACCGCCTAACATTACTCCACTTTACTGATCGTCTTCCGATTTACAAATTACCGAAACTTGTTGTACGATCAGGAGTTTGTTTGCTTAACTGCCTCGTTAGACCACTGAAGCCTCCGCAGTCAGCAACAACACTGACTTGATTCTGCATTCCGGGCGTGAAGGCGCCAAACCGCGGTTCATTTGGCAGACGACATTTCTCAACTGTCCGCACATTTGGCAGACGACATTTCTCAACTGTCCGCATTTTAATTCATACAATCACGTCTCGACAACATCATCACGGATTAACCCAGCACCATAGGTTATCCCCGAATCTTAGCTAATAATATTATTATTAATTATATCGCTGGTTCCGACGCTGGTTCAATTAATTAATTAAATCATTAATCCTATACACTACAACATCTTAACAATTACTGCAGCTACACATAATGTATATAAGAGCGTGTATCTACAGCGTTTAGTAATGTGATTTGTGTGAGGTCTCAAGGACATTCGTTACAGTGTCCATGGACCGTTTGGACCCCATTCTGCTCATACTTAACTTCAGTTAAGTGAAATTCTTTAATTCTTCCCACAAACTGCGTATAGGTCTCTTGATTGAGCTACGATGCAGATCTGTCATTGACTACCAAGAATTTCAGGATGCTGTGCTAAGGAATGGAACCGATTATCAATGTTTTTCTTCCTTCAAGAAAAGCCTTCAGATTCGAATTTCTGTGTGATCTTGTGCGCGCTAAAATTTGTCCGAATAACAGTGATTATGATGATGATGATGATGATGATGATGATGATGATGATGATGATGATGATGATGATGATGATGATGATGATGATGATGGTGATAATTGGAAACCCTGGGTCCCATCAATGACCAGGGTAGGGAGTTTATATCAGAACTAGCTCGGCATTTGACCCTCGGGGGACCGCAGGAGACAGCGCGCTTGTTTCAACGTCTTTAAATTTGCAATCAGCGGTTTAATGCTGTTGCATTTCGAGGCACATTTACGCAATTGACCTTTGAAGATGACCGTTAACTACAGAACGAAAATGCTCTTCAGATAGTTTCTTATTCTTAGAGCCTGAGAGATTATTTCTACCTAGGCGAAAACAAAATTATAATATTAGTTTATTAATTCAAACTGAAAAGTACGCAGTAAGATTACATGACGTAGTAGTAGCAGATGATAACAAGTGTAACAGGAGTCGAATTTAACCATATGGCAGCCTGGAAGGCGCCCATCTAAACTACTGTTAATTTACAGTCGCCTTCTAGGGAGTTGAAGTCTAAGTCAACCTTATGAGGCTAGCGGGTATTGAACCTGCGTCCTTCTGATCTTCGTGTCAGCATGTTCAACCATCACCGGCCTATAATTATAATAATAATGTAGCAGATGAAACATTGGTGAAGCATGTTGGGTTCTACATATATAAAATAGTCAGAGGCTATTCATTATCAGCCTGTCAGTCGGCCAGTGTTCAGTGGCTCGGTATTTAGACCACGACCAAGGCGGGCATGATGATCGCTCGTTCCGCGGTAGGATCCGGCCACGGGCCAAGAGGCAGTTGACGTTTTAATCCAAGTTATTCGTGCGACACCTTCGAATATTACTGATCTAAATATTCTAAGCACTGCATAAAAAGTCACAAGATCAAAGATTCAAAGTTCAATTAGATATGAAACGCATCAAGGTTCAAACACTGTTTCAAACACTATGACTGTTTCATGCATTAATATGGCTAGCGACCTTTTTAAAAGTCCATAAATTATTTGGGGCACACATATCAATATTCTAGCAATCTCATTCGCATGAGATGAATTTAGTCAAACAGCTCTCATATGCTAGAGGCTGTCCTTGTAATTTTTGGCACACTTGAATGGACTGTGCTAAATGAAGATGCAGATCCCTCAAATAGGGACAGTCAAGATTTGATAAAACGCATATATGCTGTAACAAGTAGAAGCGAAGTGTTAGATCCCGTCGGTTTTGTGATGTGCATGTGCTGGTGCCAAAGAGACTCTAATTTTCCAATGCAGAACAAGCACCAACAGAACCCGATTGCACACGGCATGCAACTTAATTCAAACTCGCCAAAGTGTGTTTTATTGTATTTAAGTATTTTTAAAGCACTTCTAGTAGGATGAATCGTTCAGAAGCGCTCCCGGTGCGTTAGGAAAAGCGAGGAGAAATAGATTTTGAGAAAGGCGAAGGAAGAAAATAGATGCGTATAGTAAACAGAAGAAGAAAGCGCATTCCAAAGAGAGAGACCAATCTGGTCTCTCTCTTTGGAATGCGCTTCAATTATTGAAGCCAATGTTCGAGACTGAGCCATAGCAGTTCTAGTCCGGGGAACCAAGAAGTCAAGTCTATTGGAGGAAGTGAACGGTGGAAGGAAGCTGAATGAGGCCGAATTATTGCGTCAACCAGATATTTCGGGGAACGCAATGTGTAAATTGCTATGGTTACTGGTGACATGTACACTGTACAGTGTACATAAAACTATCCCTTGAACTTTAGTTGAAGCACTCAGGCCCTCCAAAAATGACGGCCAAGCTTCCAAGATAGGCATAGATCGAATATGACCAAAAAAGCACAATGCACCCCTTAAAGTACACTTTACAAAACTGTAACCAATAATTATTGCTGGAAAATATGGCATGTATCTGTACTTTTATTTCATTTGTAGATATTTCTAAACCTGGTGGATGCTTTGAAAAATGTCCAAGCCGTCTTTGCTCACCGTTTCACTACTGGCAAACTGTCTGCTAGTCGCTTTTATCTTTTTCTATGGTCCTAACGCAGGAACAAAGACCAGACAATCCTATATTACCAAGGAAACGGAGCCGAAGAACATGCCCAAGCTAGAATTTATTCCAAAACATCCTGTCATTTCATGCAACGACCTTTTCACTGATTCGCCAACCAACGCATTCAAAATGTCGACAACATTTCACCTTCTGTACAAAGAGTTTGATTCTGAAGTCAATGCTTCGGTTGGTGGAAAAAAGGGACCTGTTGCCGGCTACTTCGACGGACACTCCTTGCTTCTTCCGGAACAGTACAAAGCGCTACATTACATGGCTAGTTTAAAGTTTGTCCGTACAATCTGTGAGACCGGTTTTAATTATGGACACAGTTCTTTCAATTTTTTAACATCCAATGAAAAAGCTGTAGTGCATTCTTTTGACATCGGCTGGTATGCATGGACGAAGCACATGGCTGACTACTTAAGCACAAAATTTCCAGGAAGATTCTTTATTCACTACGGAGATTCAACAAAATCAGTTCCAG